>JAGHKM010000159.1:0-25161 GCA_019097785.1 Fraxinus excelsior
AAGAAGAGATGTTACTAACTGAATACATATAAAATCTCAATAACGATGAATAAATTGTTAATATACTTACATATCTTGTTCGCGCTTCATCGTTTACCCAGCCTTTCTTCTCATTATAATGAGTCTCATAATAAAGTTCTATTTCTCCTTGTGCGTTGTCTTTAGTTATTGATCTCTGTTTGAAGTAATATGTATCGTGTTACATAAATATATTTTTATCCATAAATTTGAAAGAAAATATTACCTTTTCTTCAAGACGTGCAACAAATGATTTTGATCCGCCACGATGATTATATTTAATGCAGTTGTGGCTTGCTACATTACGCATAGATAGTGCCTGCATTTAATTCATATATGAAATAAATAATTAACTCATGGCGGATAAATTATGTGATTATTCATATTACAAGTGTAAATATTTTTAGAAAAAAAAAATTACCTGAAATTCAGGGGTAGTCCAATAGTGACATAGCCATTCCCAATCAACTTGAGTTACAAAAGGTGGGCAATTCTTTATTGCCTCATCCAATGTTTTTTCATTGAAATATTTTTCTTTCAGTCTACATCTATAATCACGATATCTTCTCGCTAAAGTATCGTTCACACATTTATGGACATGCTCAACTGTCAAATCAAGCTTGAACTTTGCCTACCAAAAAAAGAAAAAAAGAAAAAGTGTATATATGAATAAATTATTTATTAAACTATGGGAAAATAATAACTATTCAACAAAATTTTGTAAAACGTTAATTTGTTTATGACATACCAAAACTCGATCATATAATTTATTTTTCTCTTCATTGGGTATGTCGATCCATCTTTTGTAACGGAGTGGAGCAAATGATCGAACGACATAGCCACACTCACTAGCTAAACGTGCTTGCTGATTTCCAATCGCTCTTCCCATTGTTTTAGAAATCTCCAATGATATTTTTCCAGCTGCACTGACGATATCATCAGTGCCCTTGCCTCTTGTAAGACCACGCCCCTTCCTCTTCAAAGAATGGGAATCTATAGACATTAGGATGATTTTATATCAATTGAATGTATAAACAAAAAATGAGATTTCTATCAATTAAATGTATACGTTAGGATGATTTTATATCATAAACATTAAGATAAATGATTACCGTTGGAATTGAGAATGGTCTCATGGGTCAATGTGGTTGCTTGTGATGAATTAAGTTGAGGCTGAGGTTGAGGCTGAGGCTGAGCTTGAGGTTGAGATAATGGGGCAGGAACCTGAAGAGGTTGAGTTAATGGAGTAGGAACTTGGACATTACTTGTCTGAGACAATGGATCCTTGCATGATGCCTTCGACAAGGAAACGTCTGAAGGTGGGTCGTATAATGTACTAAGCACTCTATTTTTCCTGCCAATTCTTGTTCGAGAAGCCATTATCTATCAAGAAAAAAAAAGGATCTGGACCTGTAAGTATTCAGACTTATCAAAAAATACAAAATTACTCAGGAAATTAAGGATTCCAGTAATTGAAGTTGTCGAAGTCTGAGGCATCATCCAGATACTGTGCATTACAGTATATTATGTAGTAATGCATCATCCAGACTTCTGTTAGATCATTTCTTCTATTTCTACCTTTATACTGAAATTATACTTTTGTCATTATTATTCATTCCTATATATTGGTTTTAAGCATTTTTTAGGAGACTTTAGTGTTTCCAATATATTGGAGGTAGAGTTGAAGGAATGTGTTTTTCTTGAATTAACTTCTCTGGCATAATTGTTTATGCACTAGACATGCACCCCACAGTCACTAATCTTGTGTCTAAATATGACTTTTATTGTGAGATCTTGGCTTGTGTATTGAGTGTAATTTAAATAATCAATGCACATCATGTAATGGGGATTGACTTCTTTCTTAGACGATATGACTGGGGATTGACTTCTTTCTTAGACTTCACTCAGGGGTTAGTTCCATTGCTTTCTGCCAGAGGGCAAGGCATTATGTCATGGATAGCAGATGATAAATTCAAGTTGGAAGACAAATCGACACCAATTATGAGGTAATCTGTATTCTCCATTATATAAAAAATGAAGTTCTACTTGTATATTTTTCTTTTCTAGCTACACGCAGAGTTTGTTAGAAAGAGAGAACTAAAGTGCTAAAATTGCAATCAGCTCAAGGGGGAGGAGTCTAATTTTCTATCAGCAACAGGCTCTGAAAGGCTGATCAGGTTTTAAAAAAAAAAACTAACAAGAACAGCAAACACATTTACAGCAATTATAGGACCAGAAATTTTCGTTAACAGAACCCAAATCTTGCAACCTCTGAATCACAGCAAACATATTTACAGCAAATAAAAACAACAGGTTATAAACGTAACAACATGTAATTTACAGTGACTAGAAAACCAGACACGTTTACAGCAAAGAAAAACATTTACAGCAAAGAAACGAATCTTGAGCAACAGACACATCAGATGAGAAAACGGATCTGTTCACCTACCTGGATTGTGAATTCTTGTATGAACGACCTTTGATTAACGACCAAGAGAAGAGAATCAACATGAAACAAAGAAATGAAAATAAATTAGATGAAGAAAACGAAAATAAAATAGATCAAGAAGAAACCGAAAATACAAAATAGATCAAGAAGAAACTAAAAATACAAAATATAAAATTGAATCATAGTCTCGAGAACTCACAAAATGAAGCTGGAAACGTGCAAGAAAAAATGAAAAACACCCTAGTAATACTTATAGATAGAGATGATGAAAATAAAGAGGGAAGCAAAAATTTTCCCTCCAGATTGATGGACCATTGGTGTTACCCCTACTCGAATTTATGGATTTATTTAAAAAGGAAAAAAAAGGTTTAAAACTATTGGTATACCCTTCTTTTATGGATTTATTTAAAAAGAAAAACGTTTTTGGTTTTCACTTTAGAGGAGGGAAAATAAACCTATAACAATCCCATTTTTTCGAGTAGGAGTAGTAATGATATAAGACTTCGATTTTATTTTATAAAAATTTAATTTTATAATTCAAAAACTTTATTAATTTTTGTGATTCATATAGTGACATACAGTTGATCATGTTAGATGTAGGACGATTGGGGTTAGAGTTTGAAGGATAATTGAACAAGAGAATGGGAAAAAGGGGGCAAGAAAACAGGTGTTAACTTCAAACGGGCATAACTTTTAGCTCGAACGTCAGAATTTCTATTATAATATGTTTTCGGAAACGGGAAGCGGAGCCCCATGCCGTGGCAACCCGGCAAAGCCCGGTTGAGGTCGTTTTCAACCTCAAAATCGCAGTTAAAGTTTGGTCGGCAGTCAATCAAAATTTTTCCAATTGAATTAACATCATTCCATTTTGAACTAAAATTGTTCTTCTTGGTGGATTCCAATTTTCGTCCTACGCCGGTAAATCTTATACTTCCGTTATGCATCAAGGTTACTATTGAAGATCAAAGCAACATATTTGGAATGCTCGGGTGGTCGGCGTTCGGAGAAAATAGCGTAACTTTTGCATACGGTGTCTATTTTGGGCCCATAACCCCATTCCGGAAAGCTAGCAACGATTCAAAATGATGGATTTAAAACGTTTGAAGTCATTCGCTAGTCAAAATGTTACTTAAAGTTTCTTAGTTCAATATTTTCACTATTTATTTATTCTACTTTGTTATCCATCGTGTTCGCATTGAAGAGCCTAAAAGGTATTGTAGGATTGTTCATGAAATAAGAAAAACGTTTGTTTTCTTAAGTTCAATTATTTGTTACAAGTGCATTTCAATTACACTCACTATTCTCCGACATACTCCCAAACCTAGTAAAAAGATACCGATATAGTGAATTTATAGGAATCAAAGGCGAACACTAGACGGACAATTCGTCGTTTCTCACTATGCTAAGAATTGTTACCTTTATTGTCTTACTAATTTGGATATTATTGCCCGGCCATCGACCCTCCATAACATTATCAGTGAATAAGTTGTGGATTGCTTAACACTTGCCAAGACACGACCAACCGTTATGAAAAATAACCCAGGATTGGAGCTAATATTGACCTGTAAGGTTGAATTTCAATTGAACTTATAGTTTTCAGATTAAATTAGTGATCTCCGAGAAGTATCCCTCCTCAACATGTTGCCTTGTCCACTGCTAGTTACATGAGACAATTCAAAAAGCGTTTACTGTAGTAAATTATCTTTAGTATAAATTCATGCAAGTAAACATAATTCCATACTCGATCTCAAAGATACATATAGAATTCCATACTCGATCTCAAAGATACATATAGAATTCCATACTCGATCTCAAATATTTTGGTTACTTTGTTTTAAAAATATTTTTGTTATATTATTGTTTTAAAAATATTTTTATTATATTTTTGTTATATTTCTGTTTTAAAAATATTTTTATTATATTTTTGTTATATTTTTGTTTTAAAAATATTTTTATTATATTTTTGTTATATTTCTGTTTTAAAAATATTTTTATTATATTTTTGTTATATCTGTGTTTTAAAAATATTTTTGTTATATTTTTTTAAAAAAATATTTTTGTTTTAAAAATATTTTGGTTTTAAAAATATTTTGGTTACTTTGTTTTAAAAATATTTTGGTTGACGCCACGGTTTGAGTGGAAACCGATTTTTACGTCCTTGTTCTAGACATTCCAAAACGCCATTCACAATTGAGTGGAAACCCAACGGCCATTTTCTCTCATTTCAGTGGAAACCCAACAGTCATTCTCTCTCATTTTCGATTTCACTAGCATCTCTCTCTCTCATTTTCGATTTTGATTTCACTCTCAGAACATATTCAGATTCCAGCTTCATTTTGAAAATCTGCATTTGAACCCGTTTGAACCAATTGAACAGATTCCAGGATTTCAGTCCAGATTCCAGGATTTCAGAATAGATTCCAGATTCCAGGAATGCTAAACAGATTTCAGTAGGCATTTGAAAATCTGGATTATCAGTTGATGCCACGGTTTGAACCCGTTTCAGTAGGCATTTTGAAAATTTGGATTATCAGTTGACGCCACACGGTTTGAACCCGTCTGAACCAAACAGGGGTAAGTTTTATGATGTCTCCAATTGATGGCTCCGACTCATTCTTCATTTTTCCTCACCGTTTTTTTTTGTGGGTACAGGTACAGCAGACAAAAGTTTGATTCTCACTTTGTAAGTGCTTCTTTTTCATTTTTTGCAATGCTTGCATGTAACTGATTTTATGAAGTTGATTTCTCGGATTTTCATTTGGTTACCATGTTTGAAAAATTCTCTTGAATGTGGTTAGATAAGAAGCGATTTTTTGTATTTGTAAATTAAATGAAAAATTGGTTTTCAAATTTTGTTGTTGTTCAAATTTTAATTTTGTTTCGGAAGAGCTTAGTGGGCTACTGTTGTTTAATTGTTTATTTTTATTTTTAGCAAGGCAATTTCAGGCATTGAATCAGGGCCTTTTTGAATCTGGTGATTTTTAGTGCTCTTGATCCAATTTATTTAATATAGCTGAGTGATCCTAAATGGAGAATTGGCATGTTTAGATTTGGCAAGTAAATGTTATAAGTCGAGATTCAAGGGTTGATTGCTTACATAAGCTTCGAGATATTCTTAGTTTATGATTGGGTTATTTGTACGTCTAACTTTGAGGACTCTGAATATGCAGAGTAGTGAGCCAATCGCGTTCTTTGCAAATTTGGTTGGCTTTCATATAGGTACTATTTCTTAACTACCTTTTAAGATTATTAAGTTGTATATTTTTTCTTCTTCATGACACCATTCCCCTGGACGGACTGTACAGATTTAACTTCTTTCTCTTTCTAGTTCACTTTAACAAACATGCCATAATAGGATATATTAAGGATTCATGGTCAAAAGTAGATTATAAATTTGAATAGACGTAAATAGATGGAAGAATGTTAAAATGAGCATATTGGGTTTTAGTCTCTATATTTGGAGTTACAGTAGTACATCCGGATTTTTGTATTATTTTGGATCATCAATTCAATTGGCTTAAAATCTTTATTTATTTCCCAAAGTGTTGCAACTCCTTAACTCCAAATTCAAATCTGAAAGATACCTCATGTGAAGTGAAGCATTTCTTGAACAAGAAACACACCTTGCAAACTATTGTAGTGGTTTTTCCTCCAGGTTATGATTCCAAAATATATTAGAATATTTTTTTTGTTTCCTATGAGAATGTGTTGGCTATTGAATATATTTATCACGCACTTTAATTCAAACAGCAATTTAGGAACCAGTTGGAAGAGGAAGGTTATCTCTAGTTGCACTGTAGGACCGTTCTTGCTCTCCTACAGATGATTTATTGTCCCACTGGTTTATCTTATGTCTTGGAAAATTGGAGGATGGTTCTGAAAATATTTGGTTTTTGTATAGAACCAATGCTTTTCTGAAACTTATGTGTCTGTACATGAGCTTTATCCAGAGAGTCAGTTTTCGTTTGTTAATGTATTTATGCAGGTTATGCTGGCAATTTTGATAGGCTTATTAACTTTACTGACGTGGCATTTTATTAATTTTGATTTTCTTCATGCTATTTGTAGTTGCTGGTCCATGTGAATAAAGTGACATACATGATGGATAGGAGTTGGATGCGGCTTCATAATAGATTAAGTGAAGCATATCTAGATGGTATCAATTCATTTATGGAGGTAGCAAAACAATGTCTGGATGAGAACAACAAGGTTCGATGTCCATGCCGAAATTGTCAAAATGCATTCTTTCAGTCACTAGATGTGGTAGAATCTCACTTATACCACTCTGGAATCTCTGCGAGTTATGAGAGATGGATTTTTCATGGAGAGGAACTCCAGAATGACTTTGATGGTGCTGAAAGAAATACATTTGAATTGGACGAAGAAGAAAATTATGATGAGATGAATGATATGTTAGAAGATCTATGCGCTAACCAAACTCGGGAAGGAGAAGAACATGGCGGAAATCATAATTTCTCACCTCGAATGCCTAATGATGAGAGCAACCAGTTTGTGAAGATGATGACTGAAGCCCAACGAACTTTGTTTCCTGGTTCTAAAATGTCATTATTGAACTTTATGGTGAAATTGATGCACATCAAAGTTATGAATCAGTGGAGTAACAAATCTTTTAATATGTTGTTGGAATTACTCAAAAACGTTTTTCCAGAAGATATTGGATTACCAACTTCAACTTATGATGCCAAAAAAATGCTAAGTGAATTGGGATTGGGTTATGAGACTATTCATGCATGCAAGCATGATTGTGTATTATTTTGGAAAGAGCATGAGTTTGCACATAGGTGCCCAGAATGTGATGAACCACGATACAAACCCAATTTTGGCAAGGGAAGAAAGGTGCCTCAAAAAGTATTGAGATATTTCCCATTGAAAAAAAGATTACAGAGATTATTCATATCAAGACATACTGCTAAGGATATGAGATGGCATGCAGAAGGTCGGGTTGAGGTAGAAGGTGTTTTAAGACATCCAGCTGATGGTGAGGCATGGAAAGAATTTGACAAGTTATACCCAGGATTTATGCAAGATCCTCGCAATGTTAGGTTAGGTCTTGCAACTGATGGCTTCAATCCATTTGGAAACATGCATAATTCCTACAGCATGTGGCCTGTTGTTCTAGTGCAATACAATATGCCACCATGGAAGTGCATGAAAGAACCGTTTATGTTGATGTCATTGCTAATTCAAGGACCACATGCACCAGGAAGAGATATTGATGTTTATTTGAGACCACTAGTGGATGAGTTGAAAGAATTATGGGAAGTTGGTGTTGACACGTTTGATGCTTATAGTGGTCAAATGTTTCCTATGCATGCAGCTATAATGTGGACCATTAATGATTTGCCTGCTTATGGAAATGTATCAGGATGGAGCACTAAGGGATACAAAGCTTGTCCAGTATGTAATGAGAATACTTCTTCGCATAGGTTACGTAGTAAAATATGTTTTATGGGTCATCGACGTTATTTGCCACTTAACCATCCTTGGAGAAAAAGTAAATTACATGATGGTAAATGGGAATTACGACCACCACCCAAAAAGTTATCAGGAGATGATATTTTAAAGCAATTACATGCTGTGCGGTATGGGAAACCTGGAAAGCACCCTAGTAATAAAGATAGAAAAAGAAAACGAACTCCAGATGAGATAAACTGGACAAAAAAAGCATTTTCTTCGAGTTGGAGTATTGGTCGAAGTTGAAACTAAGACACAATTTAGATGTGATGCATATTGAGAAGAACGTGTGCGATAATATTGTTGGAACATTGTTGAATGTTGAAGGGAAGACAAAAGATACGGATAAGGCTAGATTGGATTTGCAAGATATGAATATTAGAAAAGAATTGCATTTAAAACCACATGGTAATGGATTTATGAAACCTCATGCTTCTTACACATTAACGTTGCAGGAAAAAAAAATATTTTGCAAGTTCTTGAAATCTGTGAAGTTTCCTGATGGATATGCATCAAATATTTCTAAATGTGTACGTGAAAATGAAGGCAAAATATCAGGTTTGAAAACTCATGATTGTCATGTGCTGTTACAACAACTTCTTCCCATTGTTATTCGAAAATTTTTGCGAAAGGAAGTGTGTACTGCAATTGTAGAGCTCTGTTGTTTTTTTAAACAATTATGTTCAAGAACATTGAATATAAATGATTTAGAGAAATTGGAAGAAGGGATTGTTATAATTTTATGTAAACTAGAACGAATTTTCCCACCAGCATTTTTTGATGTAATGGTTCATTTAGTTGTTCACCTACCTGAAGAAGCAAAACTTGGAGGTCCCGTTGCATTTAGATGGATGTATCCAATTGAAAGGTAATTGCTAATATTGCTAATATGTATATATATATACGCACTTATACTTGTTCATTGGCTTATCATTTTCAAAAACTTTTCATGTAAATTTTGATGACAGAATATTAGGTCGATATAAGAGTTATGTTAAGAATAAAGCTCGACCCGAAGGATCAATTGCTGAAGCATATATTGTTAATGAGTCTTTAACTTTTTGCTCGATGTATCTCAACGACATTGAAACAAGATTTAATCGACCTGAGCGCAATGACGATGGTGGGACTCCATCTGCAAGCTTGTCTGGTTTTCTCTCAAAATACTAGACTATTAGGTCATGCAGAACCAAAGTTACTTTCGAAACAGGAAATTGATAAAGCCCATTGGTATGTCCTAAATAATTGTGATGAAGTTCGGCAATATTTAGAGTGAGTTCTTAATCAACTTTTAATTTTTTTTGCTATTAATTACTAATGTATTGTAGTATTTAATTGAATGTTCCTTTTGTAGTGAACATATGGAGCTATTGCAACAACAAAATCATAACAATTTGGAACAAAAACAAGAAGAATTGTTTCCTGGATGGTTTGCTTCACGTGTAAGTTATAATGCATGTATTATTTATTTATTAATGCAACGTATCATTCCTGGATGGTTGAAGGTATATTGATTAATATTTTTTGTTAGCACAGATAACGAGATTATATAATCAAAAAGATTCAGTTGTGAGCAAAGAATTGTATGCATTAGCATGTAAGCCGGATTTTAGAATATTTTCCTATTCGGGTTGTATTGCTAATGGGGTACGATTCCTTGTTAAAGATCGAGATGATTGTCGTACAACACAAAATAGTGGAGTGATGGCGCCGGGAGATGACATCAATTTTTTTGGTATACTATGTGACGTTATTGAGTTGGTATACGTTTTTGACTACCGCGTCACTTTGTTCCAGTGTAATTGGTACGATAATAATCCAAAACAAAAAAGAACAGTTGTAGATTACCATCTTACTTCTATCAATGTGAATCGCAAATGGTACATGGATGATTCCTACATACTTGGCATCCAAGCACAACAGGTATTTTATATGGATGATCTAGTGTTGGGTCCACAATGGAAGGTAGTGGAAAAGGTACAACATAGAGGCATATGGGACATTCCTGAAAAAAAGATGAGGGTAGTGAGCAAGTAATATTTCAGGAAAATGAATCATCAGATATTGTCTTGGCAATACAACAGGAAGATCTTGATACTCAAGTATGCCATAGAGGAGATGTTGATCCAGATATTATTGAAAATGAAGCACTAAATAAAAATATGAATAATGTTATATATGATAATTCGGAAGAGGAAGATGATACATTGAATGAATATTACAGTGAAGATGAGAAATCTCTAGATGGTGAAGATGATAATGCTGATAGTGATATTGGTAAGTATAATGAATCATGCTTTTTTTTTGCATAATGTTTTTCTATTATATTTTATAATGACTATCTACATTTTTCCTTTCCTATGTAGATTCGAGTACTGACGACGCATCTATCGAGAGTTGATAAGATTTCTTTATTGACATTTAAGGTTAGAGCAACTGACTATTGAGATATATTTGATTGCTTATTATGATGATTGTTGATCTTGTCGTATAGCAATTACTCAAATATTATTGTGGAGTTTGGGTGTCCCATGAGGTTTTTGTTATTTCTTCATTTTCTATTTTTCAAGTTTGGTGAACTATTCTAAGTATTTGTTTTGATCTTGGAGGTAATCAAGTTGTGTAGTGGATTTTCTTTTTCCTTTTTATGTTGTCTTAGATTGTAATTGAAAGATTTGAGCTCTATAAGCAGTTGGTTTTAAATTGCAACTTTTATAAAGCTTAGTCTTACTTTGGGTCAACTGAACAATTAATTGTTTATAATTATGTAATTGGTGGCACATTTTCTGTATTATTAGGATATTCGTTTTATTTGTTGTGTATACAATGCAAGTTTCCATTTTGTTTTTTTATAAAATTGAATTGCAGATTGTAGATTGTGTTAAATTTTGGATTGTGAACTGTGCAAAATTTTCCCCACTTCTTCTAAAGCAATCATTTCATTTTCTTGTAGCAGTTACAGCATGAAAATAATTTATTTGATTCCTCAGTGATGGTGACTGCTGGTGCAAATCAGGTATTAAGTTGGGCTCTTGGTCATCAATATAGGAGGTTTTTAGATTCTTTAGAAATCAGTTGGACTACTCGTCCTTGTTTGGATAGTTTCTAGACTTCTATTTGTTTGCTGAGGTTATTTGTGATAGGCTTGCCTCTCACTTTGAATATTTTTCTTCTTTGCTATTAATCTCTTTTGGTTTGAAAATTTATCCCTTGAAAATTCTTTTTAATTCTTACATTTTATCCTTGATTCCTATGCTTTCCCTACCCAACATTCTCAATTTCATATTGATATTTTAGAGGTCTAAATTTTTTGATCTTATAAAGTGATTTTTGTTTGAATTTCAATAGAATAATTGCTTATGGTGTTAGTGAGTGTGATTTCACGGGGGAGCCAATTAGTTGATGTATATTGCAATTTTATGGATTTTGGAATGTAACAAGAACAGAATTATTTGGTCCCATTCTGCCCTTTAATTATCCTTTAATAATGATTTCCCAAATTATTGCAGGCCTTTGTTAATATTGTTCTTACACTGTGTGATGCTGGAGATTCTGTCGTCATGTTTGCTCCTTACTACTTCAATTCTGGTCGGTCCTGGTGATCCAAAGATGCTTCATCCTGATGTAGGTCAATGATCAAAATATAATCCATTCTAAATATCGATTAACCTCCCTGTTTTTATGATACTGCATGGATTATGTCATTCTGCACCAGTCACAACTAGTCAGATTGAGAAATTATTCATAATTGATGTTGTTGTTGGATTCTTAGGATCTCTTATAATTGATGTTGTTGTTGGATTCTTAGGATTATGGTTGCTTTTTTCGCTTTAATAATTGAACCATGTTGTACCTATGCATTAACATTTGAAATACTCAGAACTCTACTTTGATATGACATGCTATTCATTGATGTTGTTGTTGGATACTTAGGATCTCTTATATTTGTTATTTCCTACATTTTTGTAAGATTTTATTCTTGCTTGGTAGGATGTATCTGTAATTTATAGAACAAATTAGTGACCGGTAATTATAACTTTCTTATTTTAATGTGTATGGGAATCATTTAAAGTTTATACAAATTGTATTCTACATCGATATAGGAAAAGCAGAAGTATAATCTGTTTCATGGTATTGGAGCTAGGTGTCACGGGACTAGTTTTGTTACACTTGAACAACTAGAAACTGTGTGACCTTAACGTTCACATTCACAATTTCCGTCCCTTACGTATATAAATAATCACGAAATAAAAAAACTGTGTTAATTCATATTTTCTGCGGCAAATAAATAGTGTTGCTATGTTGTTAATGCGATGAATAGTTGAAAGTTATCACAAAATACGTTCGGCGACTCAACATTCGAAACAAACATATTTGTCGTAAAAACTTTATTGGAACATTAGTTGCGACAACCCTTTAAATTTTTCACGACATATATACATTGCGACGACATTATGGCTACAAATATTGTGTTGCCATTTCATATTTTTCGCGTCAAACAAATTGTGTCGCAATTTTGTTACTGCAATGAATGGTCGAAAGTTGTCGCAAAATACGTTCGGTGACTCAACATTCGAAACAAACACACTTGTCGCCCTTTAATTTTTTCGCGACATATATACATTGCGACGACATTATGGCTACAAAAATTGTGTTGCCATTTCATATTTTTCGCGTCAAACAAATAGTGTCGCAATTTTGTTACTGCGATAAATGGTCGAAAGTTGTCGCAAAATACTTTCGGTGACTCAACATTCGAAACAAACACACTTGTCACCCTTTAATTTTTTCGCGACATATATACATTGCGACGACATTATGGCTACAAATATTGTGTTGCCATTTCATATTTTTCGCGTCAAACAAATAGTGTTGCGATTTTGTTACTGCAATGAATGGTCGAAAGTTGTCGCAAAATACGTTCGGTGACTCAGCATTCGAAAAAAACACATTTGTCGCCCTTTAATTTTTTCGCGACATATATACATTGCGACGACATTATGGCTACAAATATTGTGTTGCCATTTCATATTTTTCACGTCAAACAAATAGTGTCGCGATTTTGTTATTGCAATGAATGGTCGAAAGTTGTCGCAAAATACGTTCGGTGACTCAACATTCGAAACAAACACACTTGTCGCCTTTTAATTTTTTCGCGACATATATACATTGCGACGACATTATGGCTACAGATATTGTGTTGCCATTTCATATTTTTTGCGTCAAACAAATAGTGTCGCGATTTTGTTACTGCAATGAATGGTCGAAAGTTGTCGCAAAATATGTTCAGTAACTCAACATTCGAAACGAACATATTTGTCGTAAAAACTTTATTGGAGCATTAGTTGCGACAAATACAATTGTCGCCCTTTAAATTTTTTGCGACATATATACATTGCGACGACATTATGGCTACAGATATTGTGTTGTCATTTCGTATTTTCTGCGTCAAACAAATGGTGTCGCGATTTTGATACTGCGACGAATGTACGAAAGTCGTCGCAAAACACATTCTGTGACTCATATAGAGCGACAATACCCGCAACAAACGTATTGTTGTCGCTAAATTACTTTTGCAACAAAAACTTAATTTTTGCGACAACATTTGTTTGTCGCGAAATCGGTTTTTTTTTGTAGTGAATATTGAAATGGAGCCAAATGATTTCGGTTAGAACATGTTCAATTTGGTTCAGTTTGATTTAGCTCCAAAACCGAACTATTGGGGGGGAAAAAGACAATTAAATGTAGTGAAAAGAAGTTGCTCAATACACTCGAGTGCCACAGACTCATTCTTTGCACTGCGAGGACTAACTAACATTACTTTTGTAAAAATATAGTTGGAGAAGGTGGGTATTTCTTGGGATCTTGGTGTAAGAGAAAATTTGGTACATAATTATATTCTAACAAAATTAAATATGTGCATGCAAAATAGTCAAGACGATGACTTACAGACATGTAGAAAATGTAGGAATTATTAGGAGATAAAATGACATTTTAACAAGCAGGTGGAATACTAAGATAATTTCAACTCTTGTAGGTGAAGACTGAAGACAAGGGATTTGACACAGAACAAGTGGCATAAACATGTCATCCATTAAACATATGAAGAATATATGGCGGTGTTAAGAAATATAGTAGTATTATTTTGTTATTTTGTTTTATTGTTTATTAAGGGTAGAATAGTTTTTTTAGTTTCCTTTATTTTAGACTATATATAGTCTTTATATTTAGGTTTTGTATTCACTTTTCATTATGCATAATTAATGAAACTCTAACCTCTCTTTTTTTCTTTCTTTTCTTTGAATTGTTTTAACATGGCATCAGATCAAAATTTCATGGGACAAGGTTTAAAATTTTATTTTCGGTGATTTAGAGACAATTTCGATAAGGTTTTCTTTCAGTTTTTGCAATCTGGTATTTCGTTTTCCTTTCTTTTGAGATCTGTTTTTTCCTTATTCTTTGATTATGGCTACTAAACGAGACGTTTCACTTCAGTCTATGAGTGTGAGGTTGAAGTGTGTGAGATAATAGTTTTGCTATCGGGAGATGATGGTGGTGCAACTGATGACGGTGGCGATGTGGCGATGTGGCTAGTGACAATGGTGAGGTGGTGTTCACAAGTATTAGTGGTTGTCGCAAATTATTTAATTGATTTGTGACCAAGTATTTGTAGTGGATCGAGATCGAGGATGAGGTGTTTAGTGTATACAACCAATCATTTGGTTACTTTATGACCAACTATTTTATTATTTGTGACCACCATTTCATTGTAACCAAAAAATTCGATAATTTGTAACTGAAAAATAACTTTTGACCAATGAATTAACTATGACCTATAAATTTTTCAATATGTGATTGTGAAATCATCTTTAACCAATTAATTTGATAATATGTGACATATAAATACGTACCTGTAATCATTAATTATATAATTGTGACCTTAATATATTTAATTAATAAGATATTTTCAATTATTTATTTATCACATGAGTTTTGGATTTTTACGGGCCTGTTCGCTACAACTTAAAATTCAAATAAAATTGAAAATATGACCGTTATTGAGTCTCACCTGTCTAATAAAAGTTAACAATAACGGATAGTTTTTAAATTGGGAAAAATTCATTTATCCTACATATACTTTACACTATTTCATAACTAACAAAACAACTTTGACATTTCAAAAATCAGATATTTTGACCTATACATATACATAAATAAATAAATAAATATATATATATATATATAATTAACCCACCACCACCTCCACCACCCCTACCGCTCCGGCGACTATTCCGGGGATCGCTCCGGCGACTACTCCAATTCCGGTGACCATTGATGGTCACAGCTTACCTGTTGTGTGGTCACAGTTCAGGTCACAACTCAAGTCACAAGTCACAACGCATTGTTATTTGTTTATAATGATTAATAACATGATAAGTCTCATATTTTTTTGTTCGGTCACAGCCCAGGTCACAAACTCTGTCCGCATTTGATGGTTAAATTGCAGTCTGAATATTAAATATGAACATGTAAATAGATAGGAGACTTTAGTGTTGTTTAATCATATCTTTTATTTGTTCAAAGTTGTTTGGATTTCAAATCATGGTCGCTGATCAATATTTCAAGTCACAGCCCAGGTCACAAGTTCGCAACCACAGGTCACAAGTTCGCAACCCAGGTCACAGCTCTTCGCAACCCAGGTCACAACTCAAGTCACAAGTTCGCAACCTAAGTCACAGCTCAGGTCACAGCCATAATCGCCCACACCAACATCAACTCACCGTGACATCCAGCAACCATCGCCACTACAAACCGCCCCTACCACCGCCAAATTCAATAAAACCAACCCTAAATCGTCAATCCACCACCACAAAAATCGCCACCACACAAACATCACCACCGCCGCACCCCACCGCCGATCCGGATCCACCACCAATCTTGGTCACAAACAACACACAGATCTGGACGAACAACGCCACACAGATCTGGACCAACAACTACCATCACCGTCTTACATGCCCTAATCCTACTCCGCCGCTGCTACCACAGCCGACAACTCACCACAACCACCGTCACTAACGTCGCCAACCAAATCTCACCATAATCGTCGTCGTCACCGTCAACACAGCCTAACCAATACTCCACCATCAACACCAATGGCGCCAACACCACCATCACATCACCACTATCACCACCATCAACCAGATCTGAACCCACACCACCGCCACTACAGCCATCACAACCATCACAAACCGACGGGAGACTGTCGAGTGCAAATCGCGACGGGCGACTATCAAGTGCACATCATAGCGGGCGACCTGCAAATCCAAGTTGCTCATTGGAAATTGAAAAGAAATTTGCAACAATCTTCACATTTAGACGAAAATGAGACTACAAACCTTGGATCTGACAGAGGAGGAAGGATCGGAAGGTATGCGACTTGACTCGTCGTAGCCGCCATTGCTCGGAGAGGTAGCGCCGCCACTCCACGAAGTCAGCGGAGTGGTAGTAGTGGTGGTGGTGGCAGACTATTTTTTTTTATCACAGTGACCGGCTTAGACCGCCTCTGGCGGAGTCCCCACTTTTGCAGCGATAAAGGAATAGAGCAAGGAGGCTTCGAAGGGGGTTCCGATGAAGACGACTTCCAGAGACGCAACAGTAGTTCCACCACCACCGCGTCGTCCGTCAACGCCGCCCTTATCCAATCGTCCTTCATCACCACCGGCAGCGAGCGTCCTTCTTCAGCTATTACAAGATTATGCAAAGTAAGGGGGCTAGGTGGCGCCAGCGGTGGTTGCAAATCCGGGCTGTTCATTGAGAGAGACGGGGCTAGCTGGCGGCGACGGTGGTATAAAATCCAGCTTGAGAGAGAAGGGGATGAGTTAGGATTTGATAAATAATTTTAGGGGTGGGGTGTGTATATAAATTAAATTTTATAATATTATTATTAGTATTTAATTAAATATAATAATTATATATCTATATATAAAACATCTGATTTTTGAACATTAAAACTTCAAATCTGATTTTAGAACTTGAATCTCCAAAAGTAGGGATCCATGTAATTTCCACTTTTCAATTTTAATCCAATTTTAATTCCTACCGAACACGTCCTAAAGCTCAAAACCTGGAAATTGAATTGGCCGTAATATCTGAGTTGTGAATTTTTCTCATTAAATTAACCATTGGTATAAGTATAACATTGACAAGTTGGGACTCCAAGATGTTTTGCCATGCACTTTCGAAAGGAGGCCCAATAATTTGAAGCTCAATAGAAGCAAACTCAGCTTATCTTACACAAGCCCAAAATAAGACCTAAATCTCAAGACCCCAGTTGATCCCCAATTCCCCGTCTTAAATACCTCTTTCGAACCCTTACGAAAGCTGCCGGATTTTTTCGTTTTCAGCGACCCGAGTACTTCGCTTAGCTTGTCCGTTCAGTTTTCTAAGTAAATTCTCTTTACTTTCTGTTAATGATTCGGTTAAATTTCGCAATTTTTCAAGTAAATTCTCTTTACAAGTAGATTAATCCTAAATTTCAATCCACTGTCGCTTTGTTTATTCACGTAGATCCATTCTTTTTTAACTAACGGTAACTGTATTTACGTGTAATATCAAATTAAGTTATATGTGTTTACGGGGTTAGTATTACATCTGCGGAAATTCAAGTTTGTTTTGTGTATATAGGTTTTTTGCAAAATGGTGTATGTTCGTATATAATTGTGTTGTAATGTATTCTTCTGTCTGTTTCAATTATTCATGGGACGTCTGTGTGTATACTTGTGGAGAATGTATGACGACTCTTATGTTTTGTTGCTGGAAAAATAAATGTTTGTGTGTGTGTGTGTGTGTGAGGGGGTGGGGGGGGTGCATTTGGATTTTGGAAAAAAAAAAATTAATTCGAAATTGAGATTGAAATTATGGCTATTGTTCTCTTGATTTTATGTGGATTTACTTCATGTATTTTGGTGCAAAAATTGTAGTTTAGCCGTTTAGGTAATAATATGAACGGTTCTACATTTAATAGAACCTGCAAGAGAAATTTATGTTTGTAGTAGCGCTTTCCTGTTTTTCTGATTCCTACTGAAAAGTATCGAGTCTTACAATTAATTACTTTAGAAAAGGAATGGGAAAACATAAATTACTTAAAAGTCTTGAAACTGGTATACTGACATTCTTTCTTAAAGTAGAGTTTTCTGTAATGCTGGCTTCATTTAGCTGTCCTGGAATTGTAGGGAATTAAATCCAGGCAGATACAGAAACATGCATGAACAATTTATTTGTTTTCTTTGTGACACTGAAGGATGAATGTTTACTTTTCGTTATATTGAAACTATCATTTTCCATTCTGCGTGCCATTGGATGGAGAGTTGAAATTCGAAAATCTGTCAGTGTTCAATTTAATAATTTTTAACACTTTATGATTATATATCCTTGTGTTGTCGGAAAGTGTTTACTATGCTTTTTTGTAGTTGAATGGTTAACAATTTAAATCAGTTGTTGCTATCACTAAACACGTGTATGTCAAAATCAATTACTAAGGTGCCGTTGCTGAGATGGGTCGTGTGCGTACTAAGACAGTGAAGAAGTCCTCCCGACAGGTGATCGAGAGATATTACTCTAAAATGACTTTGGATTTCCACACGAACAAAAAGGTCTTGGAGGAAGTTGCCATTATTCCTTCCAAGCGTCTGAGGAACAAGATTGCTGGCTTCTCTACTCACCTGATGAAGCGGATCCAGAAGGGTCCCGTTCGTGGCATCTCACTCAAACTGCAGGAGGAGGAACGTGAGAGGCGCATGGACTTTGTGCCCGATGAGTCTGCCATTAAGACTGATGTCATCGAAGTTGACCAGGAGACTCATGACATGCTTACTGCCCTTGGCATGGCTGACCTTCCTGGAGTTATTAAGCAGACTATTGAACCACAGACGATGCCTACTGCCCCTGCTTATGGCCGAGGCGGTGCTGGTGGTGTTGGAAGGAGGTACTGAGTTTGTTTGATAAGCATTCATGCTATTACGAGAGCAATACAGTTTCACACCAGTTTCATCTATGTATGGTAGTTCTTGCTATTTTAGCTTTTAGACTGTTTTTATTCATGCCCTAAAGATCAATGCAAACAAAACATTTGAGGTATTCATCTGAAATTTTGTTATTGTGAGGATGTATCTATTTCCCTCTGCATTCTATGGTCTTGGATTTCATTTTATTTCATGCTAAAACAAACTACAGATGCGTATTCAGTCGTGATTGCTTTGGTAGTTAATGTCTGGTTTGGTTGATTCGTGTGATTCTCAAGATGATTTTTTACTCGTGTTAGATCAATGAGCTTAAGGGCTTACATTATGCAATTTCTAATGTAACTTTTAAAGCACAATGCAATTTTCAATAATATTCTTCTTTCAATGGGAAGGATTTGCAAAGGGAATTATCTTTCGTGTCTAAAATTTGATTAAAGGAAATGTTGAGCCAAAATAGAAAGATGTTGCATCGTTGCTGGAAGTGTAAGAATAAAATGTGATTCTTTTCCATTATTTATGAGAAGGTTTTCTAAGAGGAGGTAAGCTTGTTTAGAAATTGTTTATAAATAATTTAAATTATAAATAAATAGCATAAGTGGTAGATTATTGATTAATATATGTTAATCTCTCGAAATATATGAATAAAAAGTGAATTAGTTATTAATAAATATTTTGTAAATATAAGCCAAACATTTATAAAAAGCCCTTGTTTGGTGAATGATGAAAGTCAGGTTTTTAATAAATTTTGATACAAGTTGATGAAATTTGTGGTTAAAAAATTGTGGGATGATAAAATATGTTGTTAAAATTAATTGTTGACTTTAATTAAAATTTAGATTTTAATTAGTACAAAAAATGAGCAAAGAAATTTGATCTTTTTCTTTTCAACATGTTGGTGTCAGATTAACGAATGCAAATCTACAAGAAAATATTTTTATAACCAATTCAACCACTATGAAATAAGATATTTTTTTGCGACCATAATTTTTCTATTAATTTGCTCTTTACATCCTCAATGCACGTTTGTTCCTCGCTTCTTTCAAACCCTCATGCCTACTTCTGTCGAACCCTCATTAGTGCGGTTGAAAAGAGGTGAAGTATGAGGTGTGTCACAAGAGATTTTATATGGCTATTCTGCATTAGTATCGTGTTCCATCTAAAAAAATATAATATTCGATCAGTATAACCCTCGTATTTTTCGTTAGTCTACACTACTAGCTCCAAAGTGATAAGCTATTTACGGTCCGGCACCAAAACGCCTATCTGAATTGAATTTTATCTGTAAACCGTATACTCGTCTATATCTGTACCATACTATTCGATTTCACTGGGCTTTCTTGATGAAACAATGGATATCATCATGTCTCTGTCTTCCACCGCACACTATTCTCATATACCACCACCCGTTTCCGCCTCCATTCTTCCCGGAAAACATCATCCCGCCACCTCTACTTCCTCAATTTTTCTCTCTGTAAAATCCTCGCAAGATCCCCCTCAAAACCCCTCCAACAGCCTCCGCCGCCCAACAACTCAAAAGCCTCTCAGAACCTCAATTTCACAAACCTCCCAAGTTTCTAAAAATCCCTTAAAAAACCTTATCAATTCTCAAAATACCCCGACCATTCCGCCATCAGATAGTCTTAGTAATAAGCTGTGGTTATCCAGCAGACTCTCCCCTCCACCTCCACCCCCGCCCCCGCCACGCTTGTTAAATGAAACAGTGGAAAGTGAAAATGGCGACGGTACTTTGGAAAGTACAGAAAATTGTGGTACAGAAGAAGATGAAAGGGGGATGGAGTTTAGGGAGAAAGGCAAAATCTTTGTAGGGAACTTACCACTATGGATAAAGAAAAATGAGGTGGCGGAGTTTTTCAGGCAATTTGGGCCTATAACGAATGTGATTTTGATAAAAGGATATGATGATGTTGAGAGAAACATGGGATTTGGGTTTGTGATATATAGTGGGCCCACGGCAGAGAAGGCTGCAATGAAGGCTGTAGAGTTCGATGGGGTTGAGTTCCATGGGAGGGTACTGAGTGTGAAGTTGGACGACGGGAGGCGAATGAAGGCAAAAACTGAGGGGAGGGCTAGGTGGGTTGGAGGCAAGGAGGGGGATGGGGATGAGTACAGATCTAAGTGGCATGAAGAGAGGGAGGGGTCGAGAAGGGAGTTCCGGAAGGTTCTGGAGACTCATCCGGAGAATTGGCAGGCAGTTGTGCGAATGTTTGAGAGGATTAAAAAGGTACTTTTATAATTATATGAATGCTCTGGTTTGCTTGCTTGTGATTGATGTCAAGTTCTTTTAAGTAGGATATTGTCATAACGATGGTGTATTTAACTTCATTTCAATCAAGTTCAATTGTGTCACTGTGAAGTCGAAAAATTCCTTAGTACAGTTCAGCTCATAACTTCTAAAGAATACATTATAGAAGTTGAAATATGACGAGATATGCCTAGAAATTCTTTTTGGGCTGGTACAGTAATAAATATGATTTATGAAGGTATCTCACAATGTGAAATAAAATTAGGAATGATCTTGTAGGAACAAAGAACAAGTATGCTTCCAATAAAGCAAGCCATAGACTTGATTCTTATTAGTAATAAATTTTGGTTTCTATACCATTGAAAAGAGAATGAACTTAAGCTATGAACTTGCATTGAAGAGGCTTATTATCTTATACAAACTTGCATGTTCCGCTTTAAGTGAGAATTAGTTTTGTTGGAGTTTGTCAAGATAGAATTTGACAAATGTACAATGCATGGCCCACAGCTGTGCATTAGCTTGATAGACAAATGGATTCACGTGGCAATAACACATTTTGCACACTTTCAAATGTATATGCCTCATGTTAGTAAAAACAATGAAATAAACATAACCAGAATATCAATTTACACATGAAAGCACAGAAGTGAATATGCGTAACTTATATCCAACTTATCACTATTCCAATTGAGAACATCAGTTTGAAAACTTGTTTTGTGCATCGTACTAATCCTTCACCTACTTTAAATGATTTGTTTTCTCTGTAGCCTTCCCGAAAAGAGTTTGGATTGTTGGTGAATTATTATGCAAGACGAGGTGACATGCATCGTGCACGTGAAACTTTTGAAAAGATGCGGGCCAGGGGAATAGAGCCGAATTTACATGTATTTACAAAGTAAAAATTGTTATATTGTACCTTCCGCTCTCCAATGCACTTCTAGCCATTTGGGAAGTTCGATTACTTTCTACTTTTCTCTATTGATAAGGGAACATCGTATCTTACTGTTGCTCTTAGTTGCACATACTCTGAAGTTAATCTGATTCTCATTTCAAAGTATTAAGTGATTGTCTCACAATAAATCCACTTGACACTGCTGCAGCCTTATTCATGCATATGCAGTAGGAAGAGACATGGAAGAAGCAATGTCATGTGTAAGAAAGATGGAGGAGGAAGGAATTGAAATGAGTTTGGTGACATACAGTATTCTTGTGGGAGGATTTGCTAAAATTGGCAATACGGAGTGAGTAGAAAGTCCGTGTCGATGCATATATTACATTCAAATGCATATTTTTCCAATTTTTATAAAGCTTGATTGCATGAGATTTTCAACAATACATACCTTTCTGAACCTTTTTTTTTTTTTTTCCTGGAGCAATACTAGTCAAATTCTTTGGCTTTGTAATTAGAATAAAATTGGGTGGTCAATGAAAGTATATCACAAATGTGTGTGGGAAGAAAATGAAATCAATACAAACAGGGAAGTCAGTAGAGGAGAGGCATTTGGTGTATCCCTGGTAGGAGTGGTTGCCTCTTTCTATTTCTCTGCTATTTTCTCCATTATGTTGCTCTCCTAAGCACATTAAAATGGTATAGAATCAGTTTAGACTCAAAGTGTCATCATGTAAAGCACCAGGAACAAGAAGCCATCTTGTTAATTCGTTGGCTTTATATTGTTTTCATCTACTTTATGTAGATCATTGCCTGTGCCCAGAGATCAGTGCTCTCTTATCCCTTGTCCTAGTGTACATCTCGTCAAGCCTAATTCTCGTTAGCAGTTCTTCTTCTTGCCCTTCAGACGGTTCCTTAAGCTCTCCCTTCATGCATGCTTTGATTGAGCCTTCTTTGATCTCTATTTTTATCAACAATGTAACTTGGATAGGCTAGAAGCCAGAGTATTTGATCCAGCAGTTCGAAATATATAAGAAGGTCCTCAATGAACAACCATCCGCAAATGTCATATTCATTTGAGGAAGAAAGTGTTGGCAACTTGTTAAGGCAATGATGTGTTCTAATTTTTTTTTTTTTCCTCCTGATGTTTAGGGCCAATATATATATATATATATATATATATATATATATATATATATACACTAATTAATTAATAGATTCTGGTGAAATGGTTAAAGAGAAAAAAGTGTCTTATGCCAATTTCCAGATCTTATTTTGTTTGTTCTCTAAATTTTTCATCATTTTTTACTTTGTGGTTCTCCAATTAATTACTTGCCTGAATTAGATTGATAAGGTTTTCTGCATTACATTCTCGACTTGTCTTCTAAGTTCCTTATCTAATGTTTCTTTCTGCTATTTCTGGAAGAGCTGCAGAACGTTGGTTTCAGAAGGCCAAAGAGAATCTTTCAACCTTAAATGCAATTATATATGGGAACATAATTTACGCTAATTGGTTAGTAGAGTTAATTTAACTTTTTGTTTTATTTTATACCGTTGACTACTATAAAATCACATAAGTGCTTTTCCTGCTGCTGACGATAATCTTGTCATTCCTGTCTATACCTTCCTCTCTCTCACTCTCTCATGTGTGTGGGGGTGGAGTGTCTTTTTCTTATAGGTGCCTATTTTACTATTGAGTTTGGAATTATGTACTGCCGGTGTCTTCATGCAAATGATTTTAATTGATTGATGATTGTAAGGGCAATGAATTATTGAGTCTGCCACATGCTGTATGTGGCTTGCTTCATTTCAGATTCTATTTTTAAGGCTGACATGATTACCCTTATACAGTTCCTTGTATAAATATTTGATGCACCTTTACTGCCCTCATTCCATGCATAGGAACTGGATTTATTCATTCATTTATCTTAAGTATTATTGGCTGCAAACGGTTTCCAGATAGCCAAAACAGCAGCGTAAGAGTAGGTTCCTGTAGCTTTTTTCATGAGTTATAGATTTTTTCGTTTTGACATGGATATAGCTTTCAAAGAGCCCAACATTGTATACATCATCTTCTCTTCAATATAATAAATGGATTTAAAAATGTCATGTTAGAGATTATCAGTACCCAATACTTGTTGAACCTCATTGAAGTAGCTGAGAAAAGAAAAAAGAGAGAGGAACAGATGGACCGAAGAATTTGGTTAGAGAAATCTGGACATTTTGTTACAGTGTACTGAGTACTGGTCACATGTTGGAGATGCTGGATATGTAGTGAATTATGCATTGCCATGCCTGCTTTAGGTTATTTTTATTTTTGCAGTTTGAAAAAGGAGTTTATGCAACTGTGAACACCTTTACTGAAAATAAGGCTTAGCTTCTTGTTAGTTGGTATTATCTTTGCAGTTCGATTTTTAATGCAGTCACAGTTATCTTTATTATGGCACATTTTTGTTTCTCTTATTACTCCAAATGCTGCAGTCAAGGATGTAACATGGACCGTGCTGAAGCATTGGTTAGAGAGATGGAAGAGGAGGGTATAGATGCTCCAATTGACATATATCACACCATGATGGATGGTTATACCATGATAAGAAATGAAGAAAAATGTCTCATTGTGTTTAATAGACTAAAGGTATATGCTTTTGATACATTTGAGTATGAGGATTTGATTCCTTAACTTGCTACCTCTTACTAGAACGAACATATCATCCTGAATTCACTGCATATGTGTAACACAGAGAAATATATTATAGTATTTAATTCATCAATTTCATTTAATTCCATTTTTGTCAGGGGGTGGTGGTTCTTGAATGGATTTGTGAGGATAATGAGAAAAGTGCAATACCTATTCTTGATTAAACGTCCTTTATGGGAACTCAAGTAGAATGCTTAATGATCAATGTTGTGAAAACTTAAACTAATAGGGAGCTGAACTGTCATACTTAAAATAATGGGCGCTGCATAAATTTAATTTCACTCGTCAGTGGTGTTCTTTTTCGAGTAGAAAATATAAGCACACAAAGGCCAATTGATCTGTGTG
>JAGHKM010000160.1:0-25123 GCA_019097785.1 Fraxinus excelsior
AGGTCCACAAGTATCAAAAATTGGCATCAAGAGGCGGTGCCCTTCCTGTCCAAAATTGGGATATTTTGTTCAATATTGCAGCCAAGTCCTTGTGTAATTGCACACCAAGTCCCTCAACTATGATTTTGTACAACTTGGTCCTTGAATTTTGACTTTCATTTCGATTTTGTCCTTCATAAATTGCATCATAAATCCTCTATTTTCTGCCATGTACACTTTGGTCCCCAACTTCACCTTCTTGTTCACTTTAAGTCCACTTTAAGTCATTTTCTTCTCATTTTCGTTCCGTTCTTCGTCCAATCGAGGTTTAAGCCTACAAACATGAAATTTACACAATTACGTATAGAAATTTACTCAATTTCAATTCTAATTAAATGCGAAATGTGTTAAATAAGTGTGTAAAAACACACTTATCACACCCCCAAACTTGAGCTCTTGCTCGTCTCGATCAAGATTGACTTCTAACATAATCATGCAAATGCGATAATGATCAACATTTTAGACATCTTGCCAAAAATATCAATGAGTATAAAATTGTATATCAATTCACAACCATTCTCCAAATAATGCTATCGAAAATCATTTTAGCTCATCCAATGTTCGATCAGTGTAGTGTGTGCATAGCCACTTTCAATCATCATCTAAACTAGGAAGCAATTGTCAAGATAGGAAAAAATCTTAAATTGGTTCCAACCCCGACCCTTTGTAGTCAAATATATCCTTTCACGCTCGTGAGATTCACACTCAGAAGTCAGAATAGATATTTTCTTTATTTTCTCAAGGTGTAAATCTAAAGGGTTCTCTCCATTCACTCTTTTTTTTTTTTTTTTCCGCACTAGTTTGGTTGGATCTAACCGGCACTTTCAACATCTAGAAATGTGATGATTCTCCACTAATGAGTGCATTACAATCAAGTTTATACTAAGTAAGTCAAACCCACTAGTTATCTACGCCCAAGATCAATCAATTGCACCAAATCAAAATTTTCAATATAAGCTCAAAATTTATCTCACTCCCTTAAGCTTTCTTCTTAACCCTTGTAACGAGCTTTAGG
Source organism: Fraxinus excelsior (assembly GCA_019097785.1). NCBI lineage: Eukaryota > Viridiplantae > Streptophyta > Magnoliopsida > Lamiales > Oleaceae > Fraxinus > Fraxinus excelsior. The sequence continues at coordinate 1,055 of JAGHKM010000160.1, forward strand.
TCGGTAGCTCCCCAGTTGTTTAGACCAAAGGGTACCAGGTTTTGAAATACCCCAACGGACTTAATAACTCGAGTCAAAAAGGCTACGAAGTGAGACATAGTTTTAACACAGTGCAATGTTCTTTTTTAAGCAACAGTAAGGCGTAGATTCCTAGCATATGGTCAATACCTAGCTTATACTTGGCAACAGACACTCCACACAAACAATTTTTTTTATCAACATGCATGGAATCAACACATTTTTTCAACAAAATCATTCACCGGCTCGATCACCCCCAAACTTATTTGAAAACATGGTAAAGTGGAGGAGAAATGGGTATAGGTTGATATAATTTTGCAATAATACTCACAACCTAAGTTATACCAATTCAAACAGTTTCCATAAAACAATCATTTCCATATCTAAACAACAATCAATTATGACTATGTGCTCAATGAAACTCATAATCTCAACTGGACAAGCAATTTTTTTGAAAATTTTTGGCAGCATGACAGCATAATTTGGCAAACAAACATAGTTTATGAATCAATAACAATTCCAACTCTATGCAATTCACAGCCGGCAAGGCCATCTAACATGTTACAACATCATCACCAATTTAAAGCATACAGAAAAGCCGGCAAGGCTCAATACATCAAACAACTCAACATCAGTAGCCGGCAAGGCTCAATACCCCCAAACTTAATCAACACATTGTCCTCAATGTGTAAAGAACAAGCGAAAGGAAAATAGAGACTTCCCTGATTTCAATGTGAAAAGGTACCAATGCATGTATTTGGACTTGTGATGCACTTGAATAGCTTGGACCAAAGACCTTGTTGTACATCAATTTGATCAGAACCTGCTAAAAATCAGAGACATGTAGAACTGCAAATATTTCCTACAAAAATAATGATATTAGTTTAAAAACATAATAACAAAAGCAGTAAACACATGTAAAAATAACAAGAATCTAAACAGTAAGAAAGTTGGGTTGCCTCCCAACAAGCGCTTGGTTATAGTCGTTAGCTTGACTATAAGACTTGATCACTCGGGAATGGCGAGTTTAACGGTGGACTTGTCTTTCTCAAAGTCACCTCCAAAATATGGCTTCAATCTCTGGCCATTGACTTTGAAATTCCCATTTTTGTAGTAAAGCTCAACCGCTCCATGTGGAAAAATTTGTGTGATGGTATAAGGACCTGACCATCTAGAACGGAGCTTACCAGGGAATAATCGGAGTCGAGAATTATAAAGGAGAACTTGTTGTCCAACATAGAATTCCCGCTTAACAATGTTTTGATCGTGCCATCTCTTTGTCTTTTCTTTGTAGAGACGAGCACTCTCATAAGCATCGAGGCGGATTTCATCAAGTTCATTTAGTTGGAGCAACCTCTTCTCACCGGCCAATTTTTCATCAAAGTTTAAAGCTTTTATAGCCCAATATGCCCGGTGTTCGAGTTCAACAGGAAGATGACATGCTTTTCCAAATAAAAGACGATATGGTGACATACCGATTGGAGTTTTAAAAGCAGTGCGGTATGCCCATAACGCGTCGTCCAACTTCTTGGACCAATCCTTCCGTGAAGCATTCACTGTCAACTCGAGAATTCTCTTTAACTCTCGGTTCGAGATTTCGACTTGGCCACTCGTTTGGGGGTGATAGGGTGTAGCGACACGATGCTTTACCCCATACTTGGCCAAAAGTGAGTCGAAGAGGCGATTGCAGAAATGTTTGCCTCCGTCACTAATGATGGCTCGGGGAGTGCCATAACGAGAAAAAATATTTTTCTTCAAGAAGTTCACGACTACCCGAGAATCATTAGTAGGTAAAGCTACCGCTTCTACCCACTTTGACACATAGTCAACCGCCACCAGAATGTACTGGTTTGAAAATGATGATGGAAATGGCCCCATAAAGTCAATGCCCCACACATCAAAAATCTCTACCTCCAATAGCGAAGTCAACGGCATTTCATTTCGTCTGGAGATGTTACCAGTACGTTGACATCTATCGCATTTGGAGACAAGTGTGTGAGCGTCTTTAAATAACGTGGGCCAATAAAAACCAGACTGAAGTACCTTTGATGCAGTTTTCACAGCACCAAAATGACCACCGTATGGAGAAGAATGACATCGATCAAGAATGTTCTCCATTTCATTTTCCGGTACACATCTCCGAATGATCTGATCTGGACCCCTTTTAAACAACAAAGGATCTTCCCAAAAATAGTGCTTAATATCAGCGAAGAACCTTTTCCTTTGTTGAAACGAAAGCTCAGGGGGTATGATACCACTTGCAAGATAATTGACATGGTCCGCATACCATGGCAAATCAGTTACTTGCAACAATTGCAGAATTTTGCAGTAGTTGTTCGTCTGGAAATACCTCATTAATATCTCCTTCTGATACGTCTTCGGGTTGCTCGAGACGAGATAAATGATCAGCTACAACATTTTCGGTTCCTTTCTTATCTCGAATCTCGAGGTCAAACTCCTGCAGAAGGAGTACCCATCTGATCAATCTCGGCTTGGCATCTTTTTTAGCTAACAGATATTTGATAGCCGAATGATCAGTGTAGACGATGACCTTTGAACCAATGAGGTAAGATCTGAATTTATCAAACGCAAACACTACTGCAAGCATTTCCTTCTCAGTAGTGGCATAGTTCAGCTGTGCATCGGTTAGGGTTCTACTAGCATAGTAGATCACATGCAAGATTTTGTCTCGCCTTTGTCCCAAAACTGCTCCAACAGCATAATCACTAGCATCGCACATCAGCTCGAATGGAAGAGTCCAATCTGGAGCTGCAATGATAGGAGCAGTAATGAGTTTTTCTTTCAAAGCATTGAAAGCAATGAGACACTCTTGAGAGAAATTGAAAGTAGTGTTCTTCTCAAGTAAGGAGTACAGAGGTTTTGTGATTTTCGAAAAGTCTTTAATAAACCTCCTGTAAAATCCAGCATGTCCGAGAAAACTCCTAATCCCTCTTACAGTGGTAGGTGGGGGCAATTTTTCAATTACTTGAATTTTTGCCTTATCCACCTCAATTCCTTTCAGGGATATCCGATGGCCAAGAACTATGCCTTCTTGTACCATAAAATGGCATTTTTCCCAATTCAGTACTAAATTGGTATCTTCACAGCGTTGAAGCACTCTCTCCAGATTATTCAGGCATCCGTCAAAGGAAGACCCAAATACCGAGAAATCATCCATGAAGATCTCAATGCATTTCTCGACCATGTCTGAGAAAATCGCCATCATACAGCGTTGGAAAGTTGCGGGTGCATTACAGAGGCCAAAGGGCATTCTCCTGTACGCAAAAGTACCGTACGGACATGTAAAAGTAGTTTTCTCTTGGTCTTCCGGGGCTATTGCAATTTGATTGTAGCCCGAATAACCATCAAGAAAACAGTAATGTGAATACCCTGCCAACCGCTCTAGCATCTGATCTATGAAAGGAAGAGGAAAATGATCCTTTCTAGTCGCAGTATTTAATTTGCGGTAGTCAATGCACACTCTCCAACCAGTAACAGGTCGGGTAGGTATCAGTTCATTCTCTTCATTTTCTACTACTGTGATACCTCCCTTCTTTGGTACGACTTGAACAGGACTTACCCAAGGACTATCAGAGATGGGATAGATAATGCCTGCATCAAGCCATTTAACAACTTCGGCTCTCACCACTTCTTTCATATTCGGGTTAAGTCGCCTTTGATGCTCGACTGATGGCTTAAAGTCATTCTCCATCAGTATCTTGTGCATACAGAAAGACGGACTAATTCCTCGAATGTCAGCAATCGTCCACCCGATGGCTTCTTTATGCTCCCGAAGAACTCGAAGTAGCTTCTCTACTTCTAGCTCACTCAAGGAGTTAGAAATGATAATTGGAAGCGTGGATGATTCACCCAAATAAGCGTACCTCAAATGAGGTGGAAGAGTTTTCAATTCAAGCGTGGGTGCTTTTTGAAGTGATGGAAGTGGTGGTGAAGAAGTCTTGTCCAAATCCTCAACATATGGGGTTCTCTTATATGCATGAGAAGGTATAGCATTTAAGTAATTTGCCATGCTTTCAACATCTGAATCCCCATCCTTATTATGTGACGAACTCATAAGGCATTTTTTTAGATGATCCTCAGAACGTCCATAAAAAGAGTCGGCAACCAATTGATCAATAACATCAACTCTAAAGCAAGTATCGGATGCCGACGGGTACTTGACTGATTTCAAGATATTAAATGTAACTTGCTCATCTTGTACCCGTAAGATGAGTTTCCCTTCTTGCACGTCGATCAATGCTCGACCCGTGGCAAGAAATGGCCGCCCTAAAATAATAGGGATATCATGATCTTCCTCCATGTCGAGAATAATGAAGTCAGCTGGAAAGATGAACTTGTCAACTTTCACTAACACATCCTCAACGACACCACGAGGATACGTAATAGAACGATCGGCCAATTGCAAGGATACCGTAGTAGCCTTGACTTCTCCCAATCCCAACTTTCGAAAAATCGACAATGGCATTAAATTAATGCTCGCTCCAAGATCACACAATGCTTTACTAATATTTAAATCACCAATGGCGCATGGAATAGTAAAGCTTCCTGGATCTTTGATTTTTGGAGGTAACTTGTTTTGGAGGATGGCACTACACTCTTCAGTTAACATCACCGTCTCATGCTCCTCAAACTTTCTTTTGTTAGAAAGGATATCTTTCATGAATTTAGCATAGCTCGGCATTTGAGCTAGAGCATCAGAAAACGGGATATTAATGTGTAGTTTCTTGAAGACCTCCAAAAATTTACCAAATTGCACATCCAATTTGTGTTTCTGGAGCCTTTGTGGGAAGGGAATAGGTGGTACATAAGCTTTAACTGGTGTAGGAGCCTTTGATGATGATGGCTCGTCTACATCAGTCTTACTTGGTTCAGGAATTTCCTTCGGTTCCTGTACCACCTCCTTTTCAGCAGTGGGTCGTACTACCGTGGGATCAGCCAGTTGCATCCCACTTCTGGTAGTAATAGCTTGTGCATTCTCTCGAGGGTTTGTTTCAGTGTTACCTGGTAAAGCCCCTTGAGGCCTCTCAAAGAGAAGTTTAGCAATCTGGCCCACTTGCCTTTCTAAATTCTTCAAAGAGGCATCATTGCGCTCTTGATATTGCAACTGATGGTTTGCTAATTTAGCAATGGCCTCTTCCCAACCTTCCTTCTTCTCTTGTGGTTTAGGATTCAATACATTTTGATTGTTCCCATAAGAGAAGTTGGGATGATTACGCCAACCAGGGTTATACGTCTGCGAATAAGGGTTGAACCCGGGGCGTTGAAAATTTTGAGTATATGCCAGTTGCTCGGGTGGTCCCGAACTACTGGCAATCAGAGGACAATTCGGACTCGGATGGTTCGCCCCACACAAATCACACACAGGCGGTGATTGTATCATGTGAGCTGACTGAGAACTGGAAGAGGATGTCGAAAGCCCTTCTACTTTCCGTGCTAAGGAGTCGATCTTAGATAAAACTAAGGAATATGCTTCACTGTCTCGAGCTCCACTAACTCCTATTTTAGCACGTCTATCCGGCCACATAGCACTTTGTTCACTCATCACCTCAAATAACTCATACGCCTCTCGGATACTTTTGTTTTGGACAGATCCGTTTGACGACGAGTCGACATTTGATCGGTGAGATGGAGTTAAACCGGCATAGAAGTATTGGACTTGTTGTGCTAAAGTAATCCCATTGTTTGGGCACTTTCTTAGCATGTCCTTGAATCTCTCCCAAGCTTCATGAAACGTCTCTGAGTCAAATTGTTGAAAAGTGGTTATATCGTGTTTGAGTTTGGCAACACGAGCGGGTGGAAAGAATTTGGTTGTGAATTTCTGTACCAGTTCTACCCAGCTCGTGATACTCCTCGGTGGTAGAGTGTCAAGCCACTCTCTCGCCTTATCTTTCAGAGTATGCACGAATAACCTCATTCTGATAGCCTCCTCACTCACTCCTTCATAAGTGAAATTGCTCACAATTTCCATAAATCGAGCCACGTGAGCATGAGGGTTTTCATCTATTCTCCCATAAAATGATATGGTGTTGGAGAATAGATTAATTACATCAGGCCTCAGTTGAAAGTTTGCATGCCCAAAAGAAGGATAGATGATTCCTGATTGATTCTCAACTACAGGACGGTTCAAGAAATCCCTAAACAGCATGTCTTCCTCGTTTACAACGGGATCCTGGATCCTTCCTGCTTGGTTATTAAAACCAGGCGGAATACCATCCCTTGGGGCATGTCCCGGTTGAATGAGAGGGTCAACAGGAATTCCTTGTCGATCCATCTCAATCTGTTGTCTTCTCAACTCGTTTTGTTCACGCAATCTCTTTCGAAAAGTCTCCTCGATTTCCGGATCAAATTCGGCAAGATCGAGACTTCGCGAACGATGCATAAAAATTCAATAAGTTTAGAGTTTTGAAAATAAAGAAGACAATCGCACTTTTGGATTTTTTAGGAAAAAGTTAAAAAAAATAACAGAAATAAAGTTCGTTAAAGTGAAAAACAATTAAACTGAAAAATTGATCTAAACACTCCCCGGCAACGGCGCCAAAAACTTGTTCGCTGAAAATATGCCGCAAGCGCACGGGTCGAGAACAAGTAGTAAAAGTGGACCTTTAGAGTCCAAGTCGATCCCTCATAGAGTGTTGAATTCAATTTTTAAGTTTATCCGTCTTAATCTAACGAACACACACAGATTTAAAAGAAATAGATTTAAAAACCCTAAAAACTACAATGTTGATTAAAATTGATAAAATGACAGATAAAAAGTAAAAAGATTTGGATTTTGAAAAGATGTTGGAATTTATATTTTCGCTTAACCTATACTTCATTAATGTCAATTCAATCACGTGCAGATGTAAATTACCAAAATAAATAGTCAGACCCGATTTTCCAATTTTAAATTAATACCCTCTTTCGAGTGATATTAACCCTAATTAATTAATTCACACCACATATTTCTATGTTGATACAAAATTAACTAATCGCATTCAATATTTGTGAAAATGCTCAACGGATCACATGAGGTATGTGTATATTTCTACATCACCTAGACGCGCCTAGAACACTAAGCAAACCCATGGCATCAATCATTTCGGTCTAGTAAATGTAATTATCTTTCAACAATCACAAAAACACCTAATTACCACATATCATGTCGTCACATAAATGAAGTAATTTTCAACATGATGATTAATACACTATTATTTTGATAACAAATACATAATAAAATTCTAACAAACATATAATCGACATTAATGAAGCATTAGGTTAAGTTATTCCATAAATTCCAACAAAGTAATCTAACTCTTCATCATAAAATGATAACAAATGAGATTATTCATATTATACATGCCAAATATTGGAAAAACAAATGAAGAACACAAGTTTTGAAGATACAACCCTTGTAGCCTATCTTGAATCCTTCCAAGATGTTTTTCCAAGTTTCTTCAAGTAATAATCCCCTTTGCTTTCCACTTTTGATCACCAAAATGAGCTAAAATTACAATAAACTAACTAACTAAAAAAAAACTAGAAGAAAGAAAAGAGAAAAGCTAGAGAGAAAGTTAAAAAATAAAAAAAAAACCAAAAACAATAATAATAATTCCCCCTTTTTCACGTCCACAGGTAAGGGATTTTAAAAAACATATTTTCCAATTTTGCAATTAAGCCCCTCAACTTATAGCAAATAATTAAAAAGGTCCACAAGTATCAAAAATTGGCATCAAGAGGCGGTGCCCTTCCTGTCCAAAATTGGGATATTTTGTTCAATATTGCAGCCAAGTCCTTGTGTAATTGCACACCAAGTCCCTCAACTATGATTTTGTACAACTTGGTCCTTGAATTTTGACTTTCATTTCGATTTTGTCCTTCATAAATTGCATCATAAATCCTCTATTTTCTGCCATGTACACTTTGGTCCCCAACTTCACCTTCTTGTTCACTTTAAGTCCACTTTAAGTCATTTTCTTCTCATTTTCGTTCCGTTCTTCGTCCAATCGAGGTTTAAGCCTACAAACATGAAATTTACACAATTACGTATAGAAATTTACTCAATTTCAATTCTAATTAAATGCGAAATGTGTTAAATAAGTGTGTAAAAACACACTTATCAGGCAAATGTATCTATATCTCTTCCCAAAGACCCCATAGACATAAAATGGTAAATCTCAATTTCATTCAATGCTCTCCTAAATCAAAATTCAAAAATTCAAAATTTACTTCACTCTTCCCCTTTTTGTCACAAATGATGAAGGGATAAACAAACTTTTAATATTAACATATAATCACTCAAAAATGCAGTCGTTAGCATGCATAAGTATAATCAATGTACAGTAAACCTTTCCACATACTCAGTTCAAGTTAACATAGAGTAAATTGTATAAGTGACCCATGTGTGTAAAGTGTCACTAATCATTTGTAAGTAGGATTCCAAACCTTAATTTTGTGAGAAATGACATGCTAAACATCACTATCAATAAGTGTATTTCTCTACTTATGAAAGTCAAATCATTTAAAGCACATTAGGACCTTTAAATAAAAGCTCATTTTGTATTGATATTTTTTTCTCCCCCTGACTTTTTGCATATATATTTTTCACATTTTTCAATATTTTAAGCTCATAATTATTTTTCACATCTTAAGTGCAGACTCTTCTTCATTAAATGATTAAAATGACCCATGTAATGAGTTTTAGGCCGATTAATCCAAGTCAATTGAACATAGACACCATATTATGAGAAACCCTACAAACTTAATTTCTCAAGTCAAATATACTTCGAAAAAGAATATAATATATTTTTTATAGAAATGGATAAATTTGAGCTAAAGTCTAATAAAAAGGTTAATTCTTGTTCAAATTCACCTTATTAACAAGTGACTGTTATCCTAAATCTCATACACACGATAGAGTCCCACTAACAATATCATAGTGTATGCAGTGCAGATGGTACATGAAGACACATATACTAAATACTCCATAAATAATCTAAGCCAACAATGGAAATTATGTTACAACTTATCGATTAAACTCATGCATGATCACAACACACAAGTTCAAGAATGTTATATATTATGCTGTAGTAAAAATGTCCATCATTTTTTTATTTTTCACACACACGCGGTAGAGTCCCACTAACAATATCATAGTGTGTAGAGTGCAAATGGTACTGAAGACATATATACTAAATACTCCATAAATAACCTAAGTCAACAATGGAAACTATGTTACAACTTATCAATTAAACTCATGCATGATCACAACACACAAGTTCAAGAATGTTATTTATTATGCTGTAGTAAAAATGTCCATCATTTTTTATTTTTCAATTTTTTTCTGTTGCTTTTATTTTAAAGCATGAATGCATCAAGCACATAAAAAATCAAATACACAAAATTAATAATAAAAATGCATGTGATTTCTACCTAGAAAACAAATAAACAGATGTGATGCATGCATAAATCAATGATACACAATGATAAAGTTCGAGCATGCATAGAAAATATCTAATCAGTTAGGTATGCAAATGCTCTTACCTTTAAGAGTACCGTGATCTATTTCACAATTTTTTAGATCACTTTTCTTCACCCAAACTTGTCTAGTGACAGGAATTCCGGTCATTTATGTCATTAACTTGGTCAACTTACTTACCTGATTAGTAATGAAGTCAATCTGACAAACATAATTTTGATTCTTATTTCTATTTAAGTTTCGGTTTCTATTCTTGTTAAGGAAATGACGACACCTAGGCCTTATGTGTCCTACCTCACCACAGTGAAAACATATAGGGATAAACCTAGGACCAAAGTTATGAGATCGTTGATATCTATTCCTAGGTTGGTGGGTCCTACGCTGTCTAGTAGGCCTTTATCCTACATATCCCTTATTCTTAAGGTCAGGGTTAGGCACATGTTTGAGCGGTCAGTGACAAGGACAAATGTGGTCTTAGAAGTACTAGCAATGTTTTCCTTAAAATCTAGACCTCCCTTATTTCCAGCCGGCTTGCCCATTCCTAAAATGTTATCTAACTTTTCAGAACCACTAGAGAAGGCAAGCAGTTGAGACTTAGAATATTCTAGATCGCTCAGAAGGTTCTTAACCTGAATTTCTAAGGTTTCTTCTCAGTGGTCAACTCGCCGACTCTCTTAGAGGACTTCAGGACTTCTCAAGCTCACTGGTGAGGTTATTAACTTGAGTCTCTAAAGTTTCATTCATGGATTTCACTTCACTTAGGATCGATGTAGATTCCTTAATGTGTGCTACTAACTTCTCATTTTCCAATTCAAGTTCCTTATTTTCGCACTCGAGGCTTTGTTTTTAGTAAGAATTTTAAGACTCTCTTCATACATCTTATCATAAGCCTCTTGGATATCTTCCTTACTTACAGACTCTTCATTAGAATCATCATCATTATCTAAGTCATCTTCTCTTTCACTCCCCTGGTCAGATCCATTCTTAATTCTCGTAGTAAAGACAATATATTTTTCACTTTCCTCACGAGTGGATTTCTCATTCTGATTGTCCGAGTTAGACTCATCATTAGTGAGAGTAGCATTCATAGCCTTATCTGAATTCCTCCTACTGCTAGGGCACTCACTCCTAACATGGCCAAAACCTCGACAATTATGGCACCTCACATATTTAGATTTTCTCCTAAATTCACTCAAGCTACCTTTGTGTCTCTCTTGATGGTTATTTTTCTTCCTAAAAATTTTTTCGAATTTTTTTAGCCAGGTGAGTTAACTCTTCATTATCTGGTAAATTAGAATCAGAAGATTTAATCCGAATGTTTCTCACGGATTTCATGGCCAGAGATTTATCTTTAACAAGTTTATCTAAGGTCAGCTCATACGTCTAGAAGGATCCAACTAACTCCTCTACCTTAATGAAATCTATGTCCTTACTTTCTTCAATCGTCGTGATTTTAGGCTTAAAATGCTCGGGCGAGGATCTAAGAATTTTACGCACTATCTTAGACCTGAAGATTTTCTCTCCTAGGTTGAAGCTAGAGTTCACTATGTCGTTTAAGCTCGCGTAGAATTCATCAAAAGTTTCATCCTCTTTCATCATAATCTCTTCAAACCTAGTGGTCAACATCTGCAACTTAGAGTTTTTAACAGCCTGAGTTCCCTCATGTGTGGTCTGTAGAATATCTCAAACTTTAGCAACCTCACACATAGATACTCTTCTAAACTCTTCAAGGGACACTACCATAAATAGGGCATGTAAGACTTTGTTATTCCAGTTACACTTATCTAAGTTTGCTCTAGTCCAATTAGCAATGGAAGTGGGGATAACCTCATTATTAATTGTAGAACTAGGGGTTGTCCAACCATTAACAACACTCAACCATATACGCTCATCCATAGATTTCAAAAAGGCTCTCATCATAACCTTCTAGTAAGCATAATTACTGCCATCAAAATATGGCAAGATGGATAATGAATTACTCATCTAGAAATCTAAGGTTAGGATTCGAATTTAGGCTTTGATACCAATTGAAAATTACGTAGTTTACTAACTAAGTTCGACCTTACGTGCAAAATTACACTAATTAAAGCAACAAGTCACTTTTAATTAGTTTCTAGATGGTTAAGCATACAATCCAATTCCCTAAGTTGAATTACCGCAGTTGTAATATTTGGAAAGTAATAAATAACACAAAGTTTGATGACGGAGAAACCCAACTGGGTAAAAACTTCGGGACCAAGCTAGTTACCTCCACTATAGACAATGTAGGTTACAGTTCAATTCCAAACTAGTTCCACTAGTTGTTGTAAACCCTATAACTCCAAGATCTGATGTTCCTTCCAGCCTTGCGATTTGCTACTGTATATACTATCTAGCCAACATGCTAGATCTCCTGATCTACCTCATGTAGCTTCCAAGATTCGCTGTAAATTCTAGACTTACAATCTTTTACCAAGATTTGCTGTATCAGACTTACAATCTTCTACACACGTCTCTTCCAAGTGGATACCCATGAATCACCTATTCATGTTCTTCTTCTTGCGCTTGTAGTCCAACCTCTCTCAACCTCCAGAAACTTCTGAAGTCCAACTGAGAAGTACCTTCCTAAAAATGTTTAGGAAGTAGGTGTTTTGGATTTTTCAATTTGATATTTTCCCAAAACTTGGTTGCCGGATCTCAAGAATGAATAATTTTACTAATGAATTGTGTTCTTGGATCTTTCAAAAGATGATATGAATATAAGGCACAAATAAGACAACCATGAATTTTCGTTCAATGGCTTGGATATTTATATGAGAAAGTAATTGGGTTGAATGGGCATGAAAAATATGTTTAAAAATGCAAATTAGAGTTTTTTGGATCGACCTGTCGCTTGAGTGACGACCTCTCGCTCGAGCAAGATCTGGGCGACAGCGAGCGACGACGATTCTGTTTTTGTCGCTCGAGCAGTGTCCATGCAATATGCTAACGAAAATACAGCGCCTTGTTTTTTCTCTTTTTATGCTTGAACTCTATACCTCATAACCCAACTTATACAAATTTCATCATAAGTCCTTAACTTTTACAATACGTTATAAATTAGTCTTTTTGTCCATAGAATTGCCAATACTAAAAACCTAGCAAGGCCTATGAAGACCTCAAAATAGAAGCTGAGCTGATCTATGAATGTGCAGCATCAGTTTACACCTCTATCCCCATCTTCTTTTTGAGGTCCAACTCTAGATAGTTTCAAGTCAGGATAATTCGATTCAAAACAAACTTTTACTTCAACTGTGCACACAATCGAAGTAAAAATACAACGCGCCTGATACTTCATAACAAATTACACAACATCCTGCAGAAGTTTCTACTTCGTGAATGGCAACAATTACTACTAGACCATAAGTCACGAAACTAAAAGAGCATCCAACTATTGCCTACATATGCACAGTGCATTTCCATATATCTTCAACAGGAGATTTTAGTTACTTTAATCAGTCAGATACAACCATCATTTCTCAAAATGAAAAACTTGCTACCTCTTCATCTTCATCCTCATCCGTGACATCTCTGTCAATATCACTAGACCTCTCATAATCGTCGTCTTCATCTTAATTTTCATCTTCTGTCTCTTCAACTTAATCGTGCGTCGAGCTTGCACCTCGATCCTTCAAACCAATGTTCAATACCACTATTTCCCCCTGGTCTTCTCCATATCCTTTCTCAGCTTATCCATGTTGTTCTTTCTACATTCTTCCTCCAATCGTAGCTTCTCTCATCATCTCTTGTCAAGATCAGTCCTATAAAAAGAGAGTGTATGTTAGGCAAGATTAAAGCTAAGTAACTTTTGTTTCCTAGTATGTTTGGAGTCACTTTCTTCAAGAAAAATAGTTGCTTATTTGAAAGTAAATTTCACATTCGTCAAAATAACCAACTTATTTCCAATTTAATCAATAAAAAAAGAAATAGTTTTAAAACAAACTTATTTACCTAAAAGTAAACTTTTTTAAGTTCAGCCAAACATGCTCAAATTATATCAGGGTATAAGATGAAATATGTGGGGAAAGCTATCATATTTAATTATACAACATTGCCATAAAGAATTTTATGATTGGACCGGCTCATTAGAGTAAAAACCTATTTCTAAGTTTCCATGTAACCTCTGCACTTGCTTTGATGGCTTTAAAGAATGCATCCGTCCCAGCACCAGAAATTGTAGCCACCCCAACGGAGAAAAGACGAGAGACAATTTTGATAATATTTTTCATGATAAGGGTTAAAGATACTATTTGGTCACCAAGCATATAATGTTGTTTCATTTTGATCAATTAACCTTTTCTTTTCAAGTTAGTCTTTGATATCTACTTCTCTCCTTTATAAGTATGGGAATTGTTGACTTCTATATGGTATATATTATAAAGTATATTCTATAAAGATTTTTAACTTCTTAAAATTATGTTTATAGCTATTGAGGTGTACAATTTAGATAAGGCACGACCATTCACAACATCGGGCTCGAGGTCATAACCTCAAGTACTCCTCTTGGGCCTGAACATCCTTGGGCTTGTATAAATACTAATCACCCATTCATTATTCAGATATGCTTTTACATTGACTCAGTTTGTAGCCTTACGCCTATGTTTTCCATTTTCACTAACTTAAGCATTAGAGGGACAACGGGGACATACCTTAACGTCTTTTTTCAGGTCTTGGAGATCATGTTCATGTTCATTCTTGGTCGTCGAGATTGGGTATTCATATGTGCAAATCCTAGACGCCTTTATTTCATATCTTGAAGATCATGCCCATGCTCATTCTCAATTATCAAACTTTGAGTATTCACAAGTGTAGTTTTTTTTTTTTTTTGTAATATCAGCTATTATACAATAATGCTAATATACAACATCATTCACAAAATGAAATTAAAATAGGACAATGTTTGATATGATCGAGAGTGTCAAGCAACTTCTTCCATTTCTTCTTTGTACCTCAATTAGACCATCGAACAATTTTTTAGTCTTTTCTTAACACCAAAAGTACATCTTTGTTGTTGAGGTTGCAAAAATCCTTCTTCTTTTGAAAGTCTAGTGCATTTCTAAAGTTTTTTTTTTCCCTATTTTTAATAGAGAAAATCGATACTTCTGCACTCTTTCATGTACTAGTCAATGTTGAATTTATGTTTCACGTTATTATGAAATACTTTACGAGTGTTGTAAAAGTAATATTTGAATTTGCTTGAATGATAATTAATTTATAATTAATACTAGGGAATATATGCGTGATTGTTGACTTATGGTTAATTATAATTTTTAATTTTTAATTATAACAAACAAGTTAATCCTGTTTACTAACAATTGAATTTAAATTTCTTACAGTCTTCAAACCATCCAATGAAAAATTGATCGATGATTGTAAAAAAATCAAGAACTATTATCACAATCAGGCTCATGAAAGATATCAAAATCGAAATCACACATTCAAGAGTTTAAGAACCAAACTTCAAAATAAGATCAAAGATCAGATTTATTAGATCAAGTGTAAATGTACTAATACTTTGATATTTAACAATGAATGTTTAAGCTCAAAATCCTTCTATGCATTAAAAATAATTTTGTATATTAAAGTTTTTTTGATACAATGTTTTGATTAAATGTAAAAATGACTTTTAAAATGATATTTGAACTTGAGAAATATCTTTTATTTGAAAAACTATGTAAAAACACATTCCAAAAGTTCATGCTTTTCAAAACTTTCGAATTGGATCAAACGGGGTCAAAACGTAAAAAGACCAACACTATTGAGCGATCGACTGAAAATTTTCAAAGTTCCAAAATTTTACCATTCTAACCTCTGATTTTTACTATACATTTAGCATATTGGTCATCCGAACAAGAAGTAATCAACTAGATATGTCATCTGAACTTACATATTTTGCGTTTTGAACTCTATAAATATTCCCACGCTTCCATTCTTCATAAGACTTTTAAAAAAAAATCAAAATTAGATATTTTTTTTAAGAGAATTCTTTAAGCTTTCTTTTATATCCATTTCATTTATTTTTTCATATCAAAAACTTTAATTGATTCAAACTCTTTAATCATTATCTTCATCAAAGTTTTTTTTATCTCTCTTTTTGTACTTAACTTATTTCTATTATTCAAGAGAGATATTTCGAAGAAGATTTTTGAACTTACATTGCATATATTTCTTCTACTTCTTTATATTGAAAACTTTGATTGATTGAATCAAATTTGTAAAATTATCATATTCATTAAAGTTTCTTATCTCTTTCTTGATACTTAATTTATTACAATCATTCATTAAAAGAGAGATATATTTTTTTAGAAGATTCTTGGATTTACATTGTACTTATTATTTCTTCTTCTTCTTCATCTTTTTATTGAAAATTTTTGATCGATGGAATCAAATTGTTAACATATTCATCAAAAAATTTCATCTAATACTTGAACTATCATTTATTGCTATTCATTAAAGTGTTAGTTTCTTTTAGTATTTAATTCATTTGTATCATTTATTAAGAGAAATTTTTTATTGTAAAATCATTTACTCTAAACTTGTGGGTCAATAGTATAAGCATCAACTCTCCTTATTGTAAGTCACCGTGTATGTTATATTGAGGTCCTATAAAACTCAATTGCGTGTAAGGATCGATGCTCCCTGTTTGTAAGTCACCGAAAGTATTGTAAATGTTGGATTGCACCATAAATCAATCAATTTAGTGAAAATGCCTTACTTGTGCCAAAGAGCTTGGTAACGGATGACATCAGACATTCATAATTATATCGTTTGCATCATATTTTCCCTTTTACTTATCATTTTCAAATTAGCACATATATTTTGAATTAATTTATTTAGTCTTTATTTGTTTGAATTTAGATTAATTTTTGAAAAAAGTTTTAAAAACTAATTTACGAATTTTAGTTAGTTATTCTTTGGCTATCAGTGACAATGAATTCTAAATCATTTATTTGATTTTCAATTAAGTAATATTGGATGAACGTGAATAATGAAATGCATTCTTGAATGTGAAATTCTATTTAATTTATAATTAGAATTAATAACACTAAAATGCATAAATGAAGATGAATATTAATTAAATGAATATGAATGTTAATTAATTGAGAATTAATAATTAGAAATTCATATATTAACGAAAGCATAAAGGAAAATGAATTCGTCAAAATGTAGAAGTACATTGATAGTAATTAAATTGTTAAATAAATTAAATACATATACGGTATTATTGAAATAACTGAATTGTAGTATGGCTAAAATTGTCCAAAAATGATTTTTATTTGATGTGATATTTAATTCCAATTAAGTAAAATTTGATGTTAATTAATATACATGAATGTGAATAATGAAATGTATTATTGAATGTGAAATTCTAATTAACTTATAATTATATTTAATAATATTGAAATGCATAAATTAAAATGAATATTAATTAAATGAATGTGATGTTAATTAATTGAGAATTAATAATATGAAATTCATACATTAATAAAGCACACAGGTGAAATGAATCTATCAAATATATATGTACATTGATGATAACTAAATGATTAAATAAATTAAATACATATTGAAAAACGAAAAGTAAGATATTATTGAAATAATTGAATTATGATATGGTTAGAATCGTCCAAAAAATAATTCTCACTTGATGTAATATTTAATATATTTAATATTATTTTAGTATAAAAGAAGTTGGGAATTAAAGTGAAACAAACTAAATGATTTTTAATCCATCCGAATTAGACCCTACGTTTTAGGGATGTGGAGTGGTGTGAATTTCTTGTTGGTTCGTTTTGGATGGGTTTGAACATTGTCTGACTCGATTTGATTATAAAGAGAATTGAATCAATTTAGAATTTTTGAATATTTAGAATTTAATTATAGAACCGAACCAATTCAGCTCCTTATCATTATTAGAATTTATAACATTTACAACAACACTGTATTAATATAACCAATGATATGTTCGATCTTAATTTTTACAAAATTGCATAGTCCAATTTAAAGGTGTGGTCAGTGTGAATCTTGAAGTACAAAGATGAAATTGTGATTTGTGAGAGGGTAGCGGTTGAAAACGAGGGCAATAGCTAAATCTAAATGACAGAATGAGTGAGCATTAGATGAATTGTAAAGTAAAATTGGGTTTTGACTGAAATTTGTTGGGAAAAATTATTTTCGGCTCAAGTTGGACTTGACCTTTGCGAGTTGGAGCATTGGGCACTTACAATTTAATCATTTAATTAATTAAAATAATTTGATTTATTCAATATAAAAATTTTAAAAGATTAGAAAGATTTGATCATTCAATTCTTAGTCTAAAGTCGAGAATCAAACCAATTCCGCCGATTGTCGATTCTAGTATCCATTCAAGTAGTTAACCTAAAAAGTTGATTGAGTCTGATTCGGTTCGATTTGAGTTTTGTTGGAGGCGTGTCGTGGGATGAACTAAGTTGACTTTTTATATACAAGCCATTCGTGATCTTGCACTGTTCAGCTCACACTTGCTCGTTTACGAGTCAGAAGACAAAATAAATAATTTTTTTTAATTAATTAAAGAAAATAATAAAAATTGACTCGCCTCACCAACGAACGAGTTGGTGGAACGAATAAGAGTCAAACCACGTATTTTTCCGAAACAAATTTGCTCATGCTTGGTCCGTCCAAGTCAGCGCGAACCAACTCCCTTCGTGGCTTACCCATTGACATCCACTACATTCTTGAACCTTAATTTTGCGGTAATCAATAGAAATTGCCGGTTCTAGGTTTATTTAAATACTACACTCAAAACAAAGAAACACACATTCTTTAAAACACAACAGAGAAACAGTATAACATTATTTTCTCTACGTGCTCTGGATTTCGCTCCATCTATTTGAGATAACTGGTTAATCAGTAATGGAATTTATTTTTTTCCAGTTGCGTATTCGTGGTTTGCTCAAACTGTAATATTGCAATTTGTATCTGGAATTAACTTTACTCTAAATCAACATTATATTTTTGCATTTTTATTGTAGTCTGAGTGTTTTGCTTGGAATCCCGACTGTTGTTCTAGGTATATTTATGCTGTAATACATGTAGATGACGTATTCGTGTTACTTGTTAGGTATTTTGCTCTTTTATCTTTTGAATAAGTGCTGAAGCAGATTTTTAGGGTTTTGAATTATATTGAGCGGGTTTGTTTTTGTTGAAGCACAGAATATTTACATTTTTAATGTTTTAATATTTTTATTGATTAAAAGTGAAAATAAGAAAGTTGCTTACTTTCATATCACATCAGGACAAGAATTTTCTACTAAAGAGTAAGAAAAAGTAACTTAAAACTTGTTTGAACACAGAAGTCTACTTAGTTTTAGCACAGCAAAACTTCTTGTCAAACTACTCGAAGTCTCATTGAGAGAGAACTTCAAAGCTGCAATTATTGGTGTTACACATTGAGTCAGTCTACAGGCACAGAAATTTGAAATGGACAACACGGATTCAAAGATGGGAAAAACACACACACATAGATTCACATGATGCTTACAAATTCTGTGAGTGGTTCCATGTACTTAGGGAATAACTCTTCTTTTAATTGTATAAGTGGTATGTTTAGAGCTCTTGATCGATGTTTCTGGATCTTCATATTTTTCTTTGATTGCTTTGGATGAATGGAATATTTTGGGCTGTGTAATGCTAAAATCTAATGATCGCTCATTTAGGAGGTCAATTCCCTAAATAGTTACTGAACATTACCAAAAGCTCCCAAGAGGTCACCAAACTTCAAAAGTTCCCTAAATAGTTACTGAACTTTGCAAAAAAGTTCTAGGTGGTCACTGAACTTCAAAACTTCCCTAAATAGTCACTCAACTTCACAAAAAGTTCATAAGGGTCACCGAACCATTGATGTATATGTTCGGTAACCTCATGAGAATTTTTTGGCAAAGTTTAGTGACCCCCTAGGAACTTTTTGCAAAGTTAATGACTATTTAGGGAAGTTTTGAAGTTCGTTACTCTCCTCAAAATTTTTGGCAAAGCTCAGTGATTATTTAGGGAATTAACTCCTCATTTAGGTGAACATCAATTTTGATGTGTGTGAGGACACTTGCTAATTAGTGCAAATGGATGGTGAGGTAAATTAAATGATCTAAAATGCCTTTATCTGATATTAAGATTCAATGAAAATCAGGCTTCATGGAAGGCACGTGATGTCAACTGCTAGTATGTTTCTGATGTAGGGACAGTAATGGGCAGTTTGGGCTATGAGAGTGCAGGAATCCTGAGCAAAACTACCCAACAGTTGGGGGGTGTTAACTGTGTATGAAAATTGTTTCAATATTGGATACCGGATTTACAACTCAAATACCATATATGCAGAATTGGTACCGGATTTACAAATATAGTTTTTGCATATTATAACAAGTCATATTGTATAACAATTTTCATGACTCGTTAATCACAGTAAGAAATAACAGATTTAAAGACTTGTCAATTACAGTAAATAATTAAAAGGAGAACTGCAGAATATTAATATGCAAACCGAGCAACAACAAGTTATTAAAACTGTAAAAGACTTTTAACCCGAGGCCTGTGTCAAACACAGTTTCCTTAAAACAGATTCGCCCCCTCACCGTACGTGCTTGAGGTAGTATGAGCGTCTGCTTCCCAGGATACAACGGAGGAACCAGTAAAATCCGAGCACAAACAGATCCTACTCCGGCAAACTGAACAAGTGTCTGAAAAATATCACCACAGACTCGAACAGAAATGGAAAATGCAGAAAAGCAGAAACTGTATACAGATGAATTTGCAGATGAAAATTCGTGCACTGGACTGTGGAAAAACGAGAGGGATATAAAGACTGGCTGCCCATTCATTTCATAGCAATTACAATATGAGTTTTTGGAGTTTCAACAGTTTTGGAAAACCAAAAGTCTGTTGAAAAATTAAAAAATGTAGCAAAACGTGGACACTCCTAAGGGGCCAATTTTGCTCCTTTCGGTCCGACATTCGTGTACGCCCGCACACAAGTTCAAGGTCCGAAGCCTATTTCGATCCAAGATTTGCACCCCCCTGCGCGCGCACGTGGAGAGAGCCTCTATGCTACACATGATTACACCATTCTAAAGTGTAATCCTTTATAAAGTGGTTTTAGTTTTCATCCACTTCCTATGTGGGACAAACACATTTTTTTTTTGTTTTCCACCAACATAAACTCCTTTCACATGGCCTACTTTGAGCTTCAATTTCTCATTCACCCGAGCATCATTTTTGACAAGTATATGATTTCGAAGTACTCACGGAGGAGAACACAAATCAACTTTCATTTTCCAAAAAAGCCAAGCGGGTCCCACTCAAAATTAGTGCCAAAGTCAGCTCACAATTCTTTTGTTTTCCAATTTTTTTCTAACAAACTGCAATTCAAATTCCATCTATATTTTATAACCGTTGGTACATTTTAGATATATAGAACAGTGAATGATGCCTTGAACAAACAAACGTCAAAAATAGTTGTCCTCTCTCTCTCTGAAAAAAGCTCCCTCCTCTCTCTAAAAAACCCTAGCCCCTCTTTGCACTCTCTTTCTTCCCTCGACGGGGGTGGGAGCTTCAGCTCCCTCCCCCTCTCCTCCTTCCCCCTCCGTTCCTTAGTGTTTTTCTTTGTCTTGTGGCGATCTTGGCAGCATTTTTTGGAAGGCATGGCGTCTGCGGCTGGGTCTTCTTCGTCTATCGGTTGACTCTCCTCTCTGGTCACCAGAGTTGTGGGAGATTTTGTAGTCTTTTGTCTTGTGTTTTTTACCTGAGGTGGGTGTTGAGGCTATTGGCTGGGGTTGCATCTTGGGGCTACTACCGGTCGTGAGTGGCGGTCAAGATATGATCGGGGGATGTAAGGCTTGCCTTCGTTGCAGATGTATGGTTTTTCTATATGCGAGCTGGGTTCTCGTGTCGTCTGGTTCGCTATCGTTGCCGTTGCTTGCGAGGGGTGAGCCGTCGGGTCTCTTCTGCCGTTTGCCAGGGTCTTTCAGTTTTCGTTTTGGTGTTTCTTTTTGTTGTTGTTTGGTTGCCAATGTGGCGTTGGGCTCTGGACTTTGTGTCCATTGTTGTGGTTTGAAGTTTTAGACAATGTCCGCCACTTTGTGTGTGGGGGTGTTCAAGTGCTAATTGCGTAGTTGGCTTTGAGTCAAGATATTTCCTGTTTGTAAAGTCACAGTTGTAACTTCTGTGTTGAATGAATTGTTCATTTCATATCAAAAAAAAAAAAAAAAAAGATATATAGAACAGTGAATGCAGTAATGAGACAACAAATTGCTGTGTTGATCCTTCACGTTTCTTGTACTTAGTCTGTTTCAATGAAGTTGGGAAGATTCGCGTGAATTTTTACTTTCTTCAATATCATGCAATACTTTCGATGCCTGGAAGTATAAATTCATGTGTTGACAAAAATTTCGACACCATCTCAAATTGTTGGAAATGGCCATGTGACAATATGGAAAATGAATGTTTTTATTTATTTAATGAAATTTGTTAAATGAAGGTAAGATGTTTGACTTGATGAACTGATAATTTTTTTAAATTAAAATCATTAGAAATCTTTTCATCGTACATTTATTAAAATATTTTTAAAAAAATGTTGATGATAGGAAATTGCGACACGTGTCCATCATGAACAGCGCCCCCAGTTAGGCTATTTTATATTATAATGATAATGATTTTGAATTTAGATGCTAGAACTTAAAGATTTGAAATCACAACGCAAATTTTTGAAATATTCGAAACCTCCATTAAAAATTTTCTTTAAATATATTAATTGATTGTTTACTTTTAAAGGCAAAACACATTGTTATACCGAACATAAGACATTTTCAACTTTTTTTAATTAAATAGTACTAAAATATTATAATATTTTTTGTATTTTAATTATTTATTTATCTAATCGAGGTGACTTGTGATTTTTATTCTTTTTGAAAAAATTATTACACGAGGATGGGGAGGGGATAGTAGGAATCGATGGAAACACCCTACTGGTTCTCTTAATCCAATTGAATTCTATTTTTATATAAAGTTTTCAAGAGCGGAATTCTTTAAAAAAAATTAACTACAGAAGCCTTTAAATAAAAGTCTACGATAAACTTCCATAATTTTGAACAAATCTATGAAACTCAATAAAAATCCACAAATTCTACAAAAGTCGATCACTTACAAAAGTTTAAAATCTAAATTGAATACACCACTAAATGTGATCGGAAAGAAAAATAGAATTCAAATCGTTCGAGAATAATAGCATTAGTTTCTCAACCCTTTCATAAAGTTTTACAGTATTCACTTGCGGACGAGTAGGGATGGCAAAAAAGCTCGGCGGCTCGGGCTCGACTCGGCTCGGAAAAAGCTCGAGCCGGGCCCGGCTCGGGCTCGGGCTCGGTGGAACCGAGCCTCATTTTGAGGACTCGGCCCAAGTCGGGTCGGCCCGCAAAAAAAAAAAAAAAAACCAAAAATTGTCAACTTATTCCACTCATCATGAAACTAATAAACTAATTATAAGTGACAAATTTATCTCATAATGTATCACATAGATTATTTTGAAAAATGGGTGATATTTGTTTGTTTAATATTTATTATATTATTAGTTTTTTACTGTTTTCTCTAAGTACCTAAATATTTAAAGTAAGCATTTTCTCATTTACACAAATGTTTATTATTCTATATTAAGTGAAATTATTAGTGATATATATTGCTTAATTACATTTAAAAATTTAGCTAATTTCATCAATGGTTACTAAAATTTGTAAGAAAATTTAAATCGATCATTAAAAAGATTTCTTACTTTGTTATAATGGATAGTTACTCATTTATAAATCTAACATGTTATCCGACATAAGCCAATAAGGTGCAAAAAAAAAAAAAAAAAAAACCCGAGTCGGCTCGGGCTCGGCTCGGCTCGGCTCGACTCGTTGACATCCCTACGGACGAGATACCCTGACATTTTAGAGCACATTCTGAATGTTTCGTGCAAGGGACTTCAAAACTTTTTGAATAAAACAGACCGACCTTCGTATCTAACACAAGTTCCAGACAGTCTACCTCTTAGGGTACTTGGTTATTCAGAATGAGAAGTCCAGTACATCAGCCCACTGCAAGAATATCATAAACCTCACATAAATCATCAACAGAGATAAATATAGATCATGCAAAAAAATGGCATCGAGTTCTTGCTTGGTGTGCGTGTGGGGGTGGGGGGTTCGGGGAAGGGGACTACTGTTACAACCCAATTTTTAAGTAGTCAAAGTCAAAGGTGGAATGGTCAAAGTCAATATCAATAAGGATTTAATTGGACTAAAATATTTTTTGGGGTTAATTTTATTATTGGATATATGTGAAGGATTTAAATAGATTAGATTGGAAGTTGATGACTTACTTATACACCATGGGAAGTATAAGGACTCCATGTGCAAATTCTCCCTACTTTGACATTTCAACACTCATTTCCCTCATTTCCTTCACTCTTTCACGCAGAGAGTTTCTGGGAACCGGCAGAGAGGAAGAAAAAAGGGAAATAGAGAGAAGAAAAAGGAAAGAAAGGGAAG
>JAGHKM010000161.1:0-24950 GCA_019097785.1 Fraxinus excelsior
ATCTATGTCATTTGGTTATATGGGTGTACGTGACCATTGATGGATTTAGTCACGTTAAATGTGACGAAAATCGCTTTGATCCTATATCAATATGACTGATGGACGAGATTGTTTGTAATACCCATAATAATAATAATAATAATAGCAAAATTTTGAGCTCATAAGGTTGTGCACATTTGAAAGGTTACACGTTTGGCCCAGTGGGAGATTGTTGGAAAGTTCTAACATAATTGGGGCCACACGTAACATATTAAAATGTGTGGTGCTATTATTTAAAGTTTATTAGTCAATTAAAGTGATCTACCAAAGATGAATTTTGACTAATGGGTATTAAGTTTCATGGAATTAAAGTGTAGAGACCGGATATTTGTTTCAAATTGATGAGGGGCTGATTTGAAGCAAATGAAAGATAATGACCATTCATTATCTTATTCCTATTAGAGGGGTCATGGTCCCCAATTGTTAGTGTTCTTCAAGCTTCTCTACATCCCACTGGGCCATATGTGTAACCTTTCAAATGTGCTCAACCTTTATGAGCTCAAAATTTTGCTATTATTATTATTACGGGTATTTCAAACAATCTCGTCCATCAGTCATATCGATGTAGGATCAAAGCGATTTTCGTCACATTTAACGTGACTAAATCCATCAATGGTCACGTACACCCATATAACCAAATGACATAGATCAATCATGGAGTGTAGCATGAAAATTACATGTTATGTGACCCAAACATGTCTATTTCCAACTGGTCCAACCTTATTTCTTAAGTGAGATCAGTACTGAACATAATAACAGAGTGTAATAAACTGAAAACTTTATTTCTGTACAGAACAATATCCAAATACACAAATGTGTCCAAAACATAAAGCAATGAAAATACAAACTCCCACTAAAACTTGATATCCTCATGATATACAACACCCATATGAGCAATGTGCTCATGAAAGACTTTGGGTGTCAATCCCTTAGTAAGCGGATCCGCAATCATGGAGTTTGTCCCAATATGCTCTATGGAAATCTGTCCACTCTGTACTCTTTCCTTCACAACCAGGAACTTGATGTCAATGTGTTTTGACTTAGATGAACTCCTGTTGTTATTAGAATATAGAACTGCTGAGTTATTGTCACAATATAACTTTAGTGGCCTTTCTACGCCATTCAAAATACGCAGCCCAGTGACAAAATTTCGCAGCCATATTCCATGATTAGATGCCTCATAGCATGCTACAAATTCTGCTGCCATAGTAGAAGAAGCTATGAGTGTCTGCTTAGCACTCCTCCAGGAAATAGCTCCTCCAGCTAACAGATAAATGTAGCCTGATGTAGATCTCCTACTGTCTTGGCATCCAGCAAAATCAGAATCGGAGTATCCTATGATCTCTAACTGATCCGATCTGATATAGGTGAGCATGTAATCCTTTGTTCTCTTCAAATATCTCATAACCCTTTTGGCTGCTATCCAATGATCCATTCCAGGGTTGCTTAAATATCTGCCTAGCATTCCAACAATGAATGCTATATCTGGACGTGTACAAACTTGAGCATACATAAGACTCCCAACAGCTGATGCATAGGGAATCTTCTGCATTTCCTTAACTTCAAGGTCATTTTGCGGGCATTGTTTGAGACTAAATTTGTCTCCCTTAGCGACAGGGGTGTCACCTGATTTACAGTCCTGCATGCCAAACCTTTTAAGTACTTTATCGATATAGCCCTTTTGTGACAATCCAAGAATACCTCGAGAGCGATCCCGATATATCTGAATCCCTAATACAAAAGAGGCGTCACCAAGATCTTTCATCTCAAAGTTCCTTGATAGAAATCTCTTGGTTTCGTGCAACATGCCTATATCATTAGTGGCAAGTAGTATGTCATCAACATACAAAACCAGGAAAATATGCTTACTCCCACTGAACTTGTGATACACACAATCATCAACAGCATTCATCTCGAAACCAAATGAGAGAATTACTTGATGAAATTTGTGGTACCATTGACGGGAAGCTTGCTTGAGCCCATAAATGGATTTCTTTAATTTGCAAACCATATTCTTTGGGTCTCCTGACACAAAGTTTTCTGGTTGCACCATATAAATCGTCTCATCAATGTCACCATTTAGAAACGCCGTCTTAACATCCATTTGATGTAACTCAAGATCAAAGTGCGCAACAAGTGCCATGATTGTCCTGAAAGAGTCTTTCGTTGAAACTGGAGAGAAAGTCTCTTTGTAGTCAATACCTTCCTTTTGAGTAAAGCCTTTAGCTACAAGACGAGCCTTATATCTTTCCACATTACCATTCGAATCCCTTTTGGTTTTAAATATCCATTTGCAACCAATGGGTTTCGCACCTTCTGGTAATGGGACAAGATCCCAAACTTTATTGTCTTGCATAGACTTATACTCATCATTCATGGCATCAATCCACTTTTGAGAGTTTGAACCCTGCATGGCTTGACAGAAGTTGATTGGATCATCTTCCATCAATCCAGTATTTTCCTCATGTTCATGGAGAAATACTATAAAATCATCCGAAATAGCATTTTTCCTTTCTCTCGTGGATCTCCTTAAAGGTATTGGTTCTTGAGGTTGTTGAGTTTGAACTTCTGGAATAATTACCTCATTTTGGATGGGAGGTTCTTCAACATTGTCTTGTTGAGGTTCTGGATATACTTCTTGATCAATGACAGGTATAGGAACTTGTACATTGTCAAAAGTAATAGTATCCTCAACTTCTTCCTCAAAGACAATGTCTCTAACCTTATTTCTCCCCCCAAACTCAACATCCTCAAAAAATGTTGCAGTTCCCGTTTCAAAAATTGACTTAGTTGTGGGATCATAAAATTTATAGCCCCTTGATCGCTCAGAATAACCAATAAAGTAGCTGCTTACTGTTTTGGAGTCCAATTTCTTTTCATATGGCCTATAAGGCCTAGCCTCAGCTGGACATCCCCAAATGTGAAAATGCTTTAGACTAGGCTTTTTACCTATCCAAAGTTCATAAGGAGTTTTAGCAGCAGCCTTAGTTGGTACTCTGTTCAGAATATAAGCTGCAGTCTTTAATGCTTCTCCCCAGAGTGATTTTGGTAAAGTAGAATGACTAATCATACTCCTTACCATATCCTTAAGAGTTCTGTTTCGTCTTTCAGCTACACCATTCATGCTAGGCGTCCCTGGCATGGTGTATTGTGGGACGATTCCACATTCCTCTAGGTATTTAGCAAATGGTCCTGGACATTGTTCACCTGAACCGTCATTTCTGCCGTAGTACTCACCACCACGGTCAGACCTAACGCTTTTTATCCTTTTGTTGAGTTGGTTCTCAACCTCAGTTTTAAACACTTTGAACATGTCCAGCGACTCAAACTTTTCATGAATAAGATATAGGTACCCATAACGTGAGTAATCGTCTATGAATGATATAAAATATTGTTGACCATTCCAAGAAGCCGTAGGGAATGGACCACAAATATCTGTGTGTATCAATTCTAAGACAAGCAGTATGCCATCAACATACAAAATCAGGAATATATGTTTACTCCCACTGAACTTGTGATACACACAATCACCAACAACATTCATCTCGAAACCAAATGAGATAATTACTTGATGAAACTTGTGGTACCATTGACGGGAAACTCACTTAAGCCCATAGATGGATTTCTTTAATTTTCAAACCATATTCTTTGGGTCTCCTGACACAAAGTTTTTTCGGTTGTACCATATAGATCGTTTCATCAATGTCACCATTGAAAAACGTCGTCTTAACATCCATCTGTTGTAGCTCAAGATCAAAATGTGCAACAAGTGCCATAATTGTCCTGAAAGAGTCTTTCGTTGAAACCGGAAAGAAAGCCTCTTTGTAGTCAATGCCTTCCTTTTGAATAAAGTCTCTAGCCACAAGACGAGCCTTATATCTTTTCATATTACCATTCGAATCCCTTTTGGTTTTAAATATCTATTTGCAACCAATGAGTTTCGCACCTTTTGGTAATGGGACAAGATCCCAAACTTTATTGTCTTGTATAGACTTATACTCCTTATTCATGGCATCAATCCACTTTTGAGAGTTATTACTTTGCATTATTTGATGAAAGTTGATTGATCAGATCTTCTTTCACCAATCCATGCCATCCTTATTTTCTTGGAAAAGACTATAAAGTCATCAAGAGTTGTCTTTTATAGTGGATTTCCATAATAACTTTGTACTTGAGGTTGTTGAGTTTGAATTTCTGGAACAATCTCTTGATTGTGTATAGGGGATTTTGTAATGAAGTCTTGATCCGAAATCGCTTCTTGAACAAGATCTGGAGCAAGAATTTGTCCATGAACCTGATCATTGTCAATTGCAACAGAAGAAATATATACACATACTTCATTCAAGACAAAATCATTACCCTTACAACTTTATCTCCCCCCGCAAACTCTACATCATCAAGGAACCGAACATTTCCCGTTTGAAAATTAACTTGATAGTGGGATCTTTAAAAATATTGTAACCCCTTAAATATTGCTTTATTTGGAACTGTGTTCAGAATTTAAGCTGCAGTCTTTACTGATCTTTACTAGAAAGATCCTGATGTACTGTGGAATGATTTCACATTCCTCTAGAAATTTTAGCAAAAGGCAATGGACGTTGTTCTCCTGATTCATCATATCTATCATAGTATTCACCACTATGGTAAGATCTGACTTAATGAATTCTTTTACTGAGTTGATTTTCAATCTCAGTCTTGTATGCCTTGAACATGTCCAATGTTTGGGATTCCTCATAAATGAGATATAGGTAGCCATATTGAGAAAATTCGTCTATGAACTTAATAAATGACTGTTGACCATTCCAAGAAACCCGAAAGAAATGGTCCACAGATAACCGTATGAATTAGTTCTAAGACGTCCGAAGTCATATGACACTTAATCTCCTTATGTTTGTTTATTTTTCCTTAATGCAATTGATATTGACACTTAAGTCTGAAAAATAAGGAATCAAGAATTCCTTCTAACACAAGATTTTTCATTCTCTTTTGAGAGAAGTGACCTTATTGCTTGTGCCAAAACAAAGCAGAATTCTCATTGGTTAATTTATGTTCAATACCATGCGGATTCATATACAAGATTTCTTTATAAGAGGCAACTGTATTAAACTGATATAAGTTATCAGAAAGAGATCAATCTGACTATTTCAAATTGAACAAGAGTAACCAAATTTGTCCAATGTAGAAATAGAAACCAAATTCCGTCCAAAAGACGGTACCGTAAATGTCTCTTTCAAATTCAAATAATAACCAGCCTTTAATGATAACTTAAGGTCCATTTAGCCTCAACCTTTACTGATTTGCCATCACCCCACATAGATGAATCTTTCAGCATCAATTGGTTTTGACAGATCAGACAACCCTGCATATACACACTTATTTGAATAGTAGTACCGAAATATATTCAACAAGTGTGTCTAGGTATTGACATTAAATTTACCTCAAAACAAACCAAAATGAGAAGTGTACTTTTCTTCACACGCTAAGCGTGATATTTAGTACAGTCTCTCTTTATATATCCCAGATTTTTACAAAAGTTATAGCTTAATTTATGATTTTCAGACTTTTGCTGTTTATTTTAAACCGAACCGAATGCACCTTTGTTATTCTTTATTATCCTTAGAAGTACTTGCCAAGTGAGTAATGTCAATTTTATTTTGCTTTAGTATTTCTTCTTCTTGCACATAATATGGAAATGAGCTCATTAAGAGTCCACTTTCCCCTTTTTGACAGTTGTGGCCTACATTGATTAAGTTCCGATTAAAAGAAAATATGCGAGCAAGACTAGATCCAGATTTTTCAGATTATGTGTTAGAAACAGGAAATGGAATGCCGCCAAATACAATCGATGAAACCATAAAAATACCAAATAGGATGCTTGTTCCCTATGATGATGACAGCACTTCTTTAGATAATTTGATACAAGATGTTTTCCACGATGTTCATGAATATTCAATAAATATTTCATCTATGATGAATCGGGCCATATTAACACCGAAGAACGGTTATGTTGATGAAATAAATGCATTGTTGATTCATAGGTTTCCAGGTGAAATACATCGATATTACAGCTTCGATGAGACAACAGATGCATCTGAACAATCAGTTATGGAAGATTTCTTAAATACTCTAACCCCAAACGGACTTCCGCCACACGAATTATTACTAAAGAAAAACTGTCCCATAATGCTCCTTAGAAACATTAATCCTTCAGAAGGCCTATGCAATGGAACCCGTTTGATTTGTCGGGGTTTTGATCGAAATGTCATAGATGCAGAAATTGCAGTTGGACACCATATTGGAAAAAGAGTATTCATTCCAAGGATACCGTTTTTACCAAATGTTGAAGAAAATAGTGGTTTTCCATTCAAACGAACTCAGTTCCCTATAAGATTAAGTTTCGCAATGACTATAAATAAGTCACAAGGCCAGACATTGGATTATGTTGGGATTTATTTACCTCAACCTGTTTTTTCACATGGTCAATTATATGTGGCTTTATCGAGGGCAAAGACAGCATCTACGGTGAGGATTCTTATACGACCACTGTCCACAGAACAACGTGAAAAGAACACCACAAAAAATATTGTGTTCACGGAATTACTTACATTATCATGTTTGAATTAATGTTATTCAGGTAACTACATTTCATTGTATGCTCTCAATTTATTGTGTATTATAGTATTTTTCTCCATATATATCTAATATTCAATCATTTAATTAAAACTCTTCATCAGTTGTTTTAGTAGTTTATGAATTTAAACTAAGATTTGTTACACTTACAAATCTGATATTTTTGTATCAGAAAACGGAAAAAATGTGGACGGTGCACACATCAATAAAGGATATCACTCCAAATACAAAAAACTGGAAGATTAAGATGATCGTTGCGGAGAAGTCACCTAAGCGAACAAGCCAACGCACAACGGTGAAGTACCAAAATTTGACATTAATTGATCAAGAGGTATGATATTTGTTAGCCTATATTATGTTTCCAATTATCAATATCCTCTGAAATCAGAGGTTCTTAAATTATATCGTATTACATAAAAATATTAACTACATTGTACTTATTTAACTCTCTTTTCAAAACATATTTTGTGTAAAAAAAATAAAGGATATTTAAATCATTTAAAAAATTCAGTACAGCAAAACAATCAACATAACTTTATACAATACACTATTAATCACAATTACTTTTATTCATCGTATAGGGTAATCGAGTGCAGGCGGCAATGTTCGGCGCTGATATTGACCCCCGGACCGACACTTTACAAATTTTACACTCATATTATATCATCAATGCATATGTCAAACCAGTAGATCCGAAGTACAAAATTGGAGAATACAAATATCAGTGGATTCTGAACTCAAAAACAATAATAGAAGATGTTCCACACAACGAAGACAAAATAGATATCCCGAAATATGAGATCGTCCCATTCAAGGATTTAGAGGCTCATAGAGGGTCGATTGGAGAAATAGGTAATTTAATTTAAATTTCATTACAAATTTCTTATCAATATAAATTAACATTTCATATTTAAAATATTTAGCTATTTTAGCTGTTGCGATAAAAATTAACCCAACTAAAGAGGTAACGACGACATTTGGACCAACAACAATTCAAGAGATATATGTTGTGGCTAGAGACTTTATTCAAAAGGAAGGCATTGACTACAGAAGTGACTAATGCTAAGGATTTCCTTACCGAAATTGAGAAACGTTTTGCGAAAAACGATAAGGCTGAAACAAGCACGCTTTTGCAAAGTTTGATTTCAATAAAGTATAAAGGTAAAGGAAACATAAGGGAGTACATCATGGAGATGTCTCACATTGCTTCAAAGCTAAAGGCACTAAAGCTCGAGCTATCTGATGACTTGCTCGTACATTTGATATTGATATCGCTTCCTACACAGTTCAGTCAATTTAAGGTCAGTTATAACTGCCAAAAGGAGAAATGGTCTCTAAATGAGCTCATTTCATATTGTGTGCAAGAGGAAGAAAGGTTGAAGCAAGATAGAACTGAAAATGTTCACTTGGCAAGCACTTCTAAAGATAAGGGCAAGAAAAGAAAGAAGGAATTTCAAGCTGCTCCTAAGGGTCCCGTACAAAAGAAACAGCAAGAGGACAACAAAGAGGGATGTTTCTTTTGCAAAAGTACTGGACATGTGAAGAAGAATTGTACCAAATATCTCGCATGGCGTGCAAAGAAAGGTACAAATCTTACTTTGGTCTGTTCTGAGGTTAATTTAGCTTCAGTACCAAGAAATACTTGGTGGTTAGATTCTGGTGCTACTACTCATATAAGTATTTCTATGCAGGGATGCCTGAGCTACCGAAAGCCAAATGATGGTGAAAGATACATCTATGTTGGTGATGGCAAGTCGGTGGAAGTTGATGTAATAGGCATTTTTAGGTTATTGTTGGGAACTGGTCATTATTTGGATTTGAAAGACACTAAAGTTGTACCGTCTTTTAGACGGAATTTGGTTTCTGTTTCTTTGTTGGACAAATTTGGTTATTGTTGTTCATTTGGAAACAATCAGTTTAGTCTTTCTTTAAATTCTAATATTATTGGTACTGGTTTATTATCTACATTTGATAACCTATACTTGCTTGATACTGTTACATCATATAATGAAAACCTGCATGTGGAAACACGTGGTACTAAACGCAAATTAAATAAAGAAAATTCAGCAAAATTATGGCACAAGCGCTTAGGTCACATCTCTAAATCTAGAGTTGAACGGCTTGTGTCAGATGGTATTTTGGACTCCCTTGACTTCACAGATTTTGATGTATGTATTGAATGTATCAAGGGAAAACAGACCAAAACAAAAGGATTAGGTGCTAACAGAACTTCAGATGTCTTAGAATTGATACACACAGATATTTGTGGTCCATTCCCTACGGCTTCTTGGAATGGTCAACAATATTTTATATCATTCATAGACGATTACTCACGTTATGGGTACCTATATCTTATTCATGAAAAGTCTGAGTCGCTGGACATGTTCAAAGTGTTTAAAACTGAGGTTGAGAACCAACTCAACAAAAGGATAAAAAGCGTTAGGTCTGACCGTGGTGGTGAGTACTACGGCAGAAATGACGGTTCAGGTGAACAATGTCCAGGACCATTTGCTAAATACCTAGAGGAATGTGGAATCGTCCCACAATACACCATGCCAGGGACGCCTAGCATGAATGGTGTAGCTGAAAGACGAAACAGAACTCTTAAGGATATGGTAAGGAGTATGATTAGTCATTCTACTTTACCAAAATCACTCTGGGGAGAAGCATTAAAGACTGCAGCTTATATTCTGAACAGAGTACCAACTAAGGCTGCTGCTAAAACTCCTTATGAACTTTGGATAGGTAAAAAGCCTAGTCTAAAGCATTTTCACATTTGGGGATGTCCAGCTGAGGCTAGGCCTTATAGGCCATATGAAAAGAAATTGGACTCCAAAACAGTAAGCAGCTACTTTATTGGTTATTCTGAGCGATCAAGGGGCTACAAATTTTATGATCCCACAACTAAGTCAATTTTTGAAACGGGAACTGCAACATTTTTTGAGGATGTTGAGTTTGGGGGGAGAAATAAGGTTAGAGACATTGTCTTTGAGGAAGAAGTTGAGGATACTATTACTTTTGACAATGTACAAGTTCCTATACCTATCATTGATCAAGAAGTATATCCAGAACCTCAACAAGACAATGTTGAAGAACCTCCCATCCAAAATGAGGTAATTATTCCAGAAGTTCAAACTCAACAACCTCAAGAACCAATACCTTTAAGGAGATCCACGAGAGAAAGGAAAAATGCTATTTCGGATGATTTTATAGTATTTCTCCATGAACATGAGGAAAATAATGGATTGATGGAAGATGATCCAATCAACTTCCGTCAAGCCATGCAGGGTTCAAACTCTCAAAAGTGGATTGATGCCATGAATGATGAGTATAAGTCTATGCAAGACAATAAAGTTTGGGATCTTGTCCCATTACCAGAAGGTGCGAAACCCATTGGTTGCAAATGGATATTTAAAACCAAAAGGGATTCGAATGGTAATGTGGAAAGATATAAGGCTCGTCTTGTAGCTAAAGGCTTTACTCAAAAGGAAGGTATTGACTACAAAGAGACTTTCTCTCCAGTTTCAACGAAAGACTCTTTTAGGACAATCATGGCACTTGTTGCGCACTTTGATCTTGAGTTACATCAAATGGATGTTAAGACGGCGTTTCTAAATGGTGACATTGATGAGACGATTTATATGGTGCAACCAGAAAACTTTGTGTCAGGAGACCCAAAGAATATGGTTTGCAAATTAAAGAAATCCATTTATGGGCTCAAGCAAGCTTCCCGTCAATGGTACCACAAATTTCATCAAGTAATTCTCTCATTTGGTTTCGAGATGAATGCTGTTGATGATTGTGTGTATCACAAGTTCAGTGGGAGTAAGCATATTTTCCTGGTTTTGTATGTTGATGACATACTGCTTGCCACTAATGATATAGGCATGTTGCACGAAACCAAGAGATTTCTATCAAGGAACTTTGAGATGAAAGATCTTGGTGACGCCTCTTTTGTATTAGGGATTCAGATATATCGGGATCGCTCTCGAGGTATTCTTGGATTGTCACAAAAGGGCTATATCGATAAAGTACTTAAAAGGTTTGGCATGCAGGACTGTAAATCAGGTGACACCCCTGTCGCTAAGGGAGACAAATTTAGTCTCAAACAATGCCCGCAAAATGACCTTGAAGTTAAGGAAATGCAGAAGATTCCCTATGCATCAGCTGTTGGGAGTCTTATGTATGCTCAAGTTTGTACACGTCCAGATATAGCATTCATTGTTGGAATGCTAGGCAGATATGTAAGCAACCCTGGAATGGATCATTGGATAGCAGCCAAAAGGGTTATGAGATATTTGAAGAGAACAAAGGATTACATGCTCACCTATATCAGATCGGATCAGTTAGAGATCATAGGATACTCCGATTCTGATTTTGCTGGATGCCAAGACAGTAGGAGATCTACATCAGGCTACATTTATCTGTTAGCTGGAGGAGCTATTTCCTGGAGGAGTGCTAAGCAGACACTCATTTGAGTATATAATATTCAAAAGTGAATTGAAGCAATATGTTTCCAAAGCAACCTCTCTTGTGGAAATTAATTAACTTAGAATATTAGAAGGAATTCGTGTGTATGCTTGTTCATGCGGATATTAGCCGGCCCAAAGGAAGGTTAATATTTGGCCGAATTGTATGCACACTTGTGGTGGTAAATGTGTGACAATTATAAGGTTTCCATGTGAATAATAAATCAATCCAAAGATGGATTTATTATTTGACAGGATTTATTGTCAATGTTTGATCACTACATCAAGAGTACCACTTACAGTTAATATTACTGTCCAAAGACTTGATATTAATGATGTGCTAGGTATCTTGAGATGGGACGTACCATTATTTGAATAACTTAATTGTTTATACGGATTCCTATGTGAACATGTTAATTGAGAACAAGTTCTCTATTCAGTTAATCCATCCACTTCTGCTATATCTGTCAACATCAACTCCATTCCAGTGCTAAACAGAACAAACTTCAAGTATTGGAAAGAGAACATATTAATTGTTCTTGGCTGCAAAGATCTAGATCATGCGCTCCGGATTGAGCAACCCGCTTCTCTTACGGAAGAAAGTTCATCTGATGGAAAAGGGAACTTTGAGAAGTGGGATCGCTCAAATCGCATGAGTCTAATGATTATTAAGCGCGGCATTCCGGAAGCCTTTGGAGGCACAGTATCTGAAGAAGTAACTAATGCCAGTGATTTCTTGCCGAAATGAGAAACGTTTTGCGAAAAACGATAAGGCTGAAACAAGCACGCTTTTGCAAAGCTTGATTTCAATAAAGTATAAAGGCAAAGGAAACATAAGGGAGTACATCATGAAGATGTCTCACATTGCTTCTAAGCTTAAGGCACTAAAGCTCGAGCTGTCTGATGACTTGCTCTTACATTTGGTATTGATTCTGCTTCTTGCATAATTTTGCTGATTAAGGGCAGTTACAACTGTCAAAAGGGGAAAGTAGACTCTTAATGAGCTCATTTCCACATTATGTGCAAGAAGAAGAAATACTAAAGCAAAATAAAATTGGCATTACTCACTTGGCAAGTACTTCTAAGGATAATAAAAAATAACAAAGCTGCATTCGGTTCGGTTTAAAATAAACAGCAAAAGTCTGAAAATGATAAATTAAGCTATAACTTTTGTGAAAATCTGGGATATATAAAGAGAGATTGTACTAAATATCACGCTTAGCGTGTGAAGAAAAGTACACTTCTCATTTTAGTTTGTTTTGAGGTAAATTTAATGTCAATACCTAGACACACTTGTTGAATATATTTCGGTACTACTATTCAAATAAGTGTGTATATGCGGGGTTGTCTGATCTGTCAAAACCAATTGATGCTGAAAGATTCATCTATGTGGGGTGATGGCAAATCAGTAAAGGTTGAGGCTATATGGACTTTAGGTTATCATTAAAGATTGGTTATTACTTGAATTTGAAAGAGACATTTACGGTACCGTCTTTTGGACGAAATTTGGTTTCTATTTCTACATTGGACAACTTTGGTTACCCTTGTTCAATTTGAAATAGTCAGGATGATCTCTTTCTTACCTCAAATATTGTGGGCACCAGTTCTTTATCCGGTAATGATAACCTATATCAGTTTAATACAATTGTCTCTTATAAAGAATATGTGAATCCGCATGGTATTGAACATAAATTAACTAATGAGAATTCTGCTTTGTTTTGGCACAAGCAATAAGGTCACTTCTCTCAAAAGAGAATGAAAAATCTTGTGTTAGAAGGAATTCTTGATTTCCTTATTTTTCAGACTTAAGTGTCTATATCAATTGCATTAAGGAAAAATAAACAAACATAAGGAGATTAAGTGCCATATGACTTCGGACGTCTTAGAACTATGGACCATTTCCTTCGGTTTCTTGGAATGGTCAACAGTTATTTATTAAGTTCATAGACGAATTTTCTCACTATGGCTACCTATATCTCATTTATGAGGAATCCCAAACATTGGACATGTTCAAGGCATACAAGACTGAGATTGAAAATCAACTCAGTAAAAGAATTCATTAAGTCAGATCTTACCATAGTGGTGAATACTATGATAGATATGATGAATCAGGAGAACAACGTCCAAGGCCTTTTGCTAAAATTCCTAGAGGAATGTGGAATCATTCCACGATACATCAGAATCTTTCTAGTAAAGATCAGTAAAGACTGCAGCTTAAATTCTGAACACAGTTCCAAATAAAGCAATTTTTTAAGGGGTTACAATATTTTTAAAGATCCCACTATCAAGTCAATTTTCAAACGGGAAATGTTCGGTTCCTTGATGATGTAGAGTTTGTGGGGGGAGATAAAGTTGTAAGGGTAATGATTTTGTCTTGAATGAAGTATGTGTATATATTTCTTCTGTTGCAATTGACAATGATCAGGGAGAATCTGCCTCTGATTTCCTCAAGCAATAAGGGTTCGAACTGAACTTTGCTACTGGTGATATGGGACAAATTCTTGCTCCAGATCTTGTTCAAGAAGCGATTTCGGATCAAGACTTCATTACAAAATCCCCTATACACAATCAATAGATTGTTCCAGAAATTCAAACTCAACAACCTCAAGAACAAACATCATTAAGGAAATCCACTATAAAAGGGAGAAAGATAATTCTGGATATTTTTATAGTCTCTCTCCAATAAAATAAGGATGACATGTGTTGGTGAAAGAAGATCTGATCAATCAACTTTCATCAAATAATGCAAAGTAATAACTCTCAAAAGTGGATTGATGCCATGAATAAGGAGTATAAGTCTATACAAGACAATAAAGTTTAGGATCTTGTCCCATTACCAGAAGGTGCGAAACTCATTGGTTGCAAATGGATATTTAAAACCAAAAGGGATTCGAATGGTAATGTGAAAAGATATAAGGCTCGTCTTGTGGCTAAAGGCTTTATTCAAAAGGAAGGCATTGACTACAAAGAGGCTTTCTTTCCGGTTTCAACGAAAGACTCTTTCGGGACAATTTGGCACTTGTTGCACATTTTGATTTTGAGCTACAACATATGGATGTTAAGACGACGTTTTTCAATTGTGACATTGATGAAACGATCTGTATGGTACAACCAGAAAACTTTGTGTCAGGAGACCCAAAGAATATGGTTTGAAAATTAAAGAAATCCATTTATGAGCTCAAGCAAGCTTCCCTTCAAGGGTACCACAAATTTTATCAATTAATTATCTCATTTTGTTTCGAGATGAATGTTGTTGATGATTGTGTGTATCACAAGTTCATTTTGTTTCGAGATGAATGTTGTTGATGATTGTGTGTATCACAAGTTCAGTGGGAGTAAACATATATTCCTGATTTTGTATGTTGATGACATACTGCTTGCCATTAATGATATAGTTGCACGAAACTAAGAGATTTTCATCAAGGAATTTTGAGATGAAAATTTTTGGTGACGTCTCTTTTGTATTAAGGATTTGGATACATCGGGATTACTTTCGAGGTATTCTTGGATTGTCACAAAAGAGCTATATCGATAAAGCATTTAAAAAGTTTGGCATGCAGGACTGTAAATCAGGTGACACCCCTATTGATAAGGGAGACAAGTTTAGTCTCAATTAAAGTTTCAATGATAAATTTAAAGAAAAGGAAATACGTAAAATTCTATATGCTTCAGCAATTGAGAATTTAATGTATACTCAAGTTTATACACATCCGGATATAGCATTCATGGAATGCTAGACAGATTTTTAACTAAATTTCGGGATGGAAATTTGGAAAGCAGCCATAAGGTTATTCAGTGTTTATAGAGAACTAAGGATTACATGATCACATTCAGGAAAATCAGACCAATTGGAGATCGTTGGATAATCTGATTATGATCATGGAATTGACTGCAAAATATTGTCACTGGGCTGCATATTTTGGATGGAATTGAAAGACCATTTGAGTTAAGTTATTATGTGACAATAGCAGTCTTGTATTCCAACGGGAACATGACGATGTCAAAGTCTAAAGACATTAAGTTCCTAGTTGTTAAGGAAAGAAATCAGAGTGGTTAGATTTCTATAAAGCATATAAGACAAACTCCATAATCATGAATCCATTTACTAAATGGCTACCACCCAAGGTCTTTCATGAGTATAATGCTCACATGGGTGATTCATCTTTTGATGATATGCCAGTTTAGTGGGAGTTTGTATTTGGATGTTGTCTGTTTTAGACACATATTTTATCCATGGATATTCGGTTAATTTCAGAAATAAAGTATTCAGTTCAGTTCCACTCTGATTAAAGTTTATGGTTGATCTCACTTAAGAAATAAGGTTGGACCAGTTGGAAATAGACATGTTGGATCACATAACATGTAATTTCCATGCTACACTTCCATGATTGATCTATGTCATTTGGTTATATGGGTGTACGTGACCATTGATGGATTTAGTCACGTTAAATGTGACGAAAATCGCTTTGATCCTATATCAATATGACTGATGGACGAGATTGTTTGCAATACCCATAATAATAATAATAGCAAAATTTTGAGCTCATAAGGTTGTGCACATTTGAAATGTTACATGTTTGGCCCAGTGGGAGATTGTTGGAAAGTTCTAACATAATTGGGGCCACACGTAACGTATTAAAATGTGTGGTGCTATTATTTAAAGTTTATTAGTCAATTAAAGTGATCTACCAAAGATGAATTTTGACTAATGGGTATTAAGTTTCATGGAATGAAAGTGTAGAGACCGGATATTTGTTTCAAATTAATGAGGGGCTGATTTGAATCAAATGAAAGATAATGACCATTCATTATCTTATTCCTTTTAGAGGGGTTATGGTCCCCAATTGTTGGAGTTCTTCAAGCTTCTCTACATCCCCATCAATGGAGAGCAAATTTGATAAGGAGATCACCAATCAATTGGAAGATCATAACCAATTCCGGAGAAGAATCAAACACCTATGGATCTATGGTTCAAGGTACGCTTCTGTTTTCATTTTGATGTTCTCGTTAATTTCAACATGGACGATTCAAGGTTGATTATTGATTGTTTTAGATCAATAATCCTTAATATATTTTGATAGAAGAAGATAGCACAAAGCCAAAAGAAGCAAGAAGAAAAGGGACTCTCGTTTCTCTCTCTCAATAGCCAATTCTCACGGCTTCTAATCAATTCACACTAGGGGCAAAACACAAGAAAAGCGACCAACTTATATGAGCCAAGAAAGTGGGGTTTAGGTCAAGAATAGAGGCCCAAAAGATAACAACAAATAGGCTTTCAACCCTAAAACCGTCCAAAGTAATGGGTCGAGCCATGAGCAACACTAATGAAATTGGGCTACTTCAAATTGCCCACTTAGGTTGTCGGAATGGTTCATTCATTGTGGTGTCGACATTTCACTTCAATTATCAATCGAGACCTATGAAGTCTAATCCAAACTATAAAATCGGTTTAATATTATCGCCCGAATTTATCGAATATCAAAACCCCCCAACACTCTCTATATTCTTCTTTTCTCCTTTTTTTTCCTTTATTTATTTGATTTTCATACTCGGGTTTAAGAGAGGGAGAGAGATGCATAGATGAGAAGAAAGATTTGAGAGAGAGAGTCATTTCTATAAAATTTATTTTAATTAAATCTGCTTAATTAATGCTTATTAATTGTTTTACTTAATTCATAAGCTTTCATCAATTTTAGTTCATTGTGTTTTAAAAAGAGGCGTCAAAGCATTTGTAGGAGGAAAACGGATTGCCTCGGGCTTTTTGTGCTTTTTTATTTTACTAGGTTTAAGCAACGTGCAATGCACGTTTGCTTAGTTATATATAATTTTTTTGGTTCATTAAATAATTAATGATGTAATGTTTATGTAATTGATAAATAATTACACATTGTGATATATTAATTTTAACTTGAATAGTGTTAAATTCTAAATTAAAATGTATAAGTTTGTGTTTCGTACTATTATATTATATTAAATTTTGTATTTAATCATGAACTTTTATACATAATAAAATAATAGATAACATTATAATACAAAACTAAATAAATAAATATTTTTTCTTCATTGAGTTCAATGTACCTTACCAAATAAACTATTAGCATTTTTAAATTGATAATATCCACATCCATTTTTTTTAGTTTCATTTTTTCCTAGTGACTAAAATGTAGTAGTACAAATTTTTTTGCATTTTCCATTCATTTATTAATAATGTTCTAAAAGGCGTAATGCGTTGCGAGATGTCGATGTTGAGAATCAAGAATCACAAGTTTAGGCGTGTCAATACGAAGGATAAGCGTCATAATACGTTTCGTATTTTTAATATTATTTTAATTATTTTTAAGACATTAAATATATTTTTATTTTAAAAAATATTTTTTTTCTATATTATAAAAAAAAAAGATTTTTTACTATATCATAAAATCATCTAATATTTAAAAATAATACTTACTAAACATTTAATATAATACTATAATATTGCCAAATAGTGTTAGGAGAATTTTAATTTTTTTTATTAATTAAGGAACTAAACATGAGCATTAATCATAGGATTTATACGAAAAGTTTGCGGATTTGATAATTCCGATATCTGAAAATGGAGATGAAGGATTTTGATTCACAATCGAGAATGATTCCGACATGAAGTTTGTGGAAATTCAACTGCGGTCGAACCGAATGCAATAAATACATAAAAATAATTTAAAGTAAATCTATCTTTACTAATTAGATTTATTATATATCCTACAATTAGTCCCAACACTAAAAATTAAAAATAAATATGTTAAAATAGTTTACTTTGTTAAATTTAAATATTTTAAACTTATAGAAAATAATATCTAACATTAATATATTAATATTAAGTGTAATTTAAATTAAATTTGAAAATTAAATAAATGAAAGAATGAAAGTGAATATTACAATTTAATTAGTTGTAATTCAAAATCAAATTAGTCAATTAGACATACATTTTAAAATGATTTTGATGAGTATTTTAACATTTTTTTTTTGTCACTATCCCACATTGGAAATTTATAAAACTATTGGAGTTAAGAGCATATATAAAATGCACAATCCCACATTGAAAGTTTATGAAACCTTTGGAGAGAAATGTATCTATAAAATGAGCATGACATCCAATACTTCTACATGGGCTTTAGAATTGTAAATTTTGAAGCCCAATTATGGAGTTAAATGATTTTTAAATTAAAAAAATTCCGTTAGTTTTTCCGTTAAATCAAGAAATTCCGTTAGTTTTTCCGTTAAACCAACAAATTCCGTTAAATACACACTTTTTATATATAGAAGATATTTTTCAAGTCTATGAGCATCTAGCGCGAGCATTTTGTACATTTTTTTAAATTTTTTTATGTCTTTCAACATTTTTATGTTTCTTCTTTTAATTATTACATAAATTTTATATTGATTTAAAATTTTAAAATAAGAAAATGATTACGCTTCGCTTTTTAACGCTTTTTTAAAATAAAATTCAAAATTGATTAAGCTCCATTTTAACAAGGTTTTAGCCCCTGTTTGAGCCACCTTTTTTGAAAATGAGAATGAAAAATATAGCCGTTATTGGAGCCCACACAAGAGATAGAAAATTTGAATTTAAATGTTGATGTGATGGATAACGGTCATATTTTTCATTTTAGTGAGGAAAAAATATGGCTCAAACGGGGCCTTAGCCTTTTAGGGAAAAATATATTTTTAATAGTGATTTTTTTAAAAAAAACAAATGTGTGGTTAAAAAATAAGAAAAATTTTGAATTTACATGAATATTATTTTATTGAAAAATATGTAATTAAATAAATGCATTAAATTTAAAATAAAATCAAATGGGGGCTTAGTCTACATCTGAGACTAAAATTTATTTTTAATAACATTTTTTTTCTAAAAAAATAATAATTTTGTATATAAACCTAATTTTTCTTGCTTTTTAATCAAACGCTCTCAAATAATCACTTTTCGCATAATTTATTCTCAAAAAGTGTTTATCAATCATGTTTGGTATATATCATAGTGTACATCATCCTTATTGACAAGATGTAATTGGTGAAATTTTTTTTAATTATCAAATGAGAGCTTGACACTTGGCGAAGTGTACACTATGATGTATATCAATCATGATTATTTTTTTAAGAATAAAAGATCTTTGCTTACACGTCAACATGTGCATGCATCAAATTTTGTTTTTCACTTTTGGTTGGATTTTGGATCGTATTTTAGTTTTGATTATGGATAGGTTTGGCCTGGTTTCGAATTATTCTGAACTAAAATTCGTAAATATCTTTTTTTCTTCCTCAAGTTTGACCTGAGTCGTTTTTTTTTTTTTTAGACTGTCATAAAATAGGGCATGGTAGATTTGAATGTAGTGAAGATTTTATATTTATCATGGAATTTAGTGAAAAAAAGGATATAGTAGAATCAGGGGCGAACCGAGACCAATTTTCTTATGGGGGTCAAAAATGAGATTTCAAAAATATTTAGATTAAAAAAAAAAAAAAAATTTGTGGAGTCATCTGACCCCACGTGGGTCCGCCCCTGCGTAGAATTGAATGGAGGGAATTGTAAGTAATAATACTTGTAAAGGTTCAATAATATATTATTCTTTTCATAAAGCGAAGTGACGTGGATTCGACTCTCTTTTAAAAATATACTTGACTGAGGGACTTTAATCCCCATTTATTTTCCAAGTTGCACGTCTCCATTTTTATGTTCTCTTAACTGCATCTTCATCGTAAAAGGAAGTTATTTTCAAAATACGACAAGAGTGTCGAAAAGAATAATATTATGCAGCATTAGGTATCACTGATGCTGTGTAGCATTCCTCGTCTGAGATGTAGGAACAATGTTATTTGTACATTATTGTGTACAGATTGATAATGAAAAGAGAGCAAAAAAATTAGGGCGTGTTCGGTAGATATTAAAATCGAATTAATATTGAAAACTAACCGTTATTATTGACTTTTATTAGACGAGTGTGACCCAATAATAACTATATTTTCAATTTTAATTGAATTTTGAACTGTATCAAACAAACTCTTAATTAATATGATTCAAATTATCAATTTGCATATCCATATGTACACAATAACACAAATAACTCAAA
This sequence comes from Fraxinus excelsior, assembly GCA_019097785.1. Lineage (NCBI taxonomy): Eukaryota > Viridiplantae > Streptophyta > Magnoliopsida > Lamiales > Oleaceae > Fraxinus > Fraxinus excelsior. Next base: position 20,246 of record JAGHKM010000161.1, read on the forward strand.
ATGTATACAGTGGCAGCAAAAGAAACAATTTAGGGCGTGTTCAGTAGAGATTAAAATCGGATTAAAATTAAAAAATTAGTTGTTATTGTTGACTTTTATTAAACGAGTAAGACTCAATAATTTCTATATTTTCAATTTTAATTTACTTTTAAACCACGCCGAACTTGCCCCGAAATCTATTGTTTCCTTAGCGAGGAAGTAAGAATTTAAACCATTACACCAAACAAATGGAAAGTCGCATTTATGAGATGTGACAGATTGGTGGTGAAAGCTGCACCGTGTTATGTTCCTACGCGGTAACACTGACTATTCTCCTACCCTGACTTTCCTATCGGGTTTGCTACTCGACACCTTGTCAATCGAACACGTAGCAAAATCCTTTACTATAAATATCCCAATACCACGTAAGTCGTTACTCAGTATTCTATCCAGAACTACAAGATTGTTACTAATCTGGGCAGAAACTTCTTGGAGCTTAGTTGCATACATACAAAGGTTTTACTCTTAATTCTTAAATTTTTTTGGGGTCATTTCCAACTGGGTTTGTTAAAAATAATCAAATTTTGATATTTTGTTGACCCCTGTTTTTTTTTTCATGTCATCACAGAGATTTAGTTGCTGTGATCTTGTTCTTACCAGAATATTTAAAATATTATATGCTTTGATGTACAGTCTTACTTCTTTGTAGAAGATGGGACGATCTGTTTGTGTCTGTAGGTTAATTAGATTATTGAAATATTGGTTGCAGCTCTTGAAATTGTTCATCTGTTATGAATATCAGCAGTATATTTCTCAAACTTCCGCTGCAGTTCTGTTTGTTAGATTTTACACACGGTTTTCCTGAATTCTTCTTGCACAATTATCCTAAAAAAAAAATGACAAATTTTTGGATTTGTTTCCTCTAATAAAGGAAACCCTATGGGCAATAGTCCTGTTGATAAATGTGGAAAAATCGCGCCGAAGACGAGGTGATGATAGTGTAGGAAAATAGAGTAATTTTTGTTTTACGAATACTGTGATTTTAAGTTGTTCAATGCATCATGTATTCCTCTTTTGATTTGTTGTTTCTGGTAAATTATGAGTTACAATTCTTGGTAATTCCAAATCCATTTGGCATTTGAAAATTGTCTTTATATTACTGTTATACATAAAAGATAACTTTCTCTTACTCAAATTTCTCGACTTGGATTTATTATTTACGATATGACCACGTAGAGACACGCTGATAATTCTTCTTATGGAATTACTGCTTGTATAGTTGCTTCTTCGATCATTTCTAAGATATGTTAGTATCATGAACTACTTGCATATAATTGATTTTTCCTGAACGAGAATCAACAGGTTACTGCATCAGCTTTCTTCTGAAATTTATTTTACTTTTTTTTCGACTTTTTATATTATGTAAAGGTTGGTTAAATGATTTTTTGCACGCCCTATATGCCTAATCTAGCATATTTTCCAAATCTCTAATCTAATTATAAAAGAACCAGTTTGGTTTGGTTTTGCTCTTCTATTGAGAACGGTGGACGGCTTCTGAATTTTGTACATTTCAGTCTGGTTCTTGCTAAACCTGTATTGCACCGGACTATGCCCACTCCTACATTGTGATCAACTTTTGTATTATGGAATCTGGTTCTAAGTTTCAGAATTTGTTACATCTCGTTTTATCAGGTTGCTTGGAATTAAGCAAGCGAGGCAGACTTATCCATTGGCGAAAGGAACATTTGGTGATGGAAGACAAATCTGATAAAGTTCTTAAAAACGAAGAGAAAGCGGACAAGGAAAAGCTTCATCTCAAAGTTGTGAATGATATTAAGAAGCCTGATGAAGTAGAAGAACAGACTAAGGTGGAACTAGAACTAAAAACCGTAGAGATGGAAAAGCCAACTCACAAGAAAGACAGAGAGAAACATGTGGATGATGAAAAGAAATCGAAGAGTAAAGAGAAAGATGGAGATTCCAACAACGAAGAGCATAAAATAATAAAGGAAGAAAAGGAGGGAAAGAAGAAGAAGAAGAAGAAACAGGAGAAGTGTGAGGATTATAGCGATGAGGAGAAGTCTGTAGAACATAAGAAGGAAGAGAAGAAAAATGACAAAGATGACAAAAAAGAAAAGAAGAAGAAAAATAAGTACAAATGCAAGGGAGATAAAAAGGACAAAATTTTTGAAGAGGAGAGTTGCGAAGAAGAGAAAGAACTGAAGCATGGAGAGAGAGATGTCAGTATCAAGGAAAAGGATAAGCGTAATGCAGAAAGCGAAGATGCTCATGATGATAAAGAAGAGAAGGAAAAAGAGAATGACAAGGAGAAAAAAGTCGATGTTAAGAAGAAAGACAAGAAAGAGAAGAAATCCAAAGATGCAGATGAGTTTGAAGGAGAATTCAATGAGGATGGAGAGAAGGATGAGGGAAAAGAAAGTGAAGGGAAGGTAAAGAAGAAAGATAAGGAGAAGAAATACGAGAAGGATAAATTGATGGGAGGTGAAGGAAAAACGGATTTAGGGGAAAAATCGAATGAGGAATCCGAGGGAGAGAAGGGTGAAGGAAAGGCAGTTAAAGAAGAAAAAGAAAAGAAATGCAAGGACAAGAAAGACAAGAAGGATAAAGAAAAGACAGTTTCATATGATGAATCGCAAGGAGATTACAGCAAGGAAATTGGAGATGAAAAAGAGGGGAGGAAGAAACACAAGAACAAGGATGAGAAAGACGAAGATGCGGTTAAAACCAAAGTCACGTATAGGGAGATTAAAATAGATGGAAATGGGGAAACATCAGATGTTGAAACCACTGATAAAAACAAAGAAAAGGGTGAGAAGTGCAAGAAAGAGAAAGACGAGAAAATAAAGGATGAAAAGAAACGTAAACCTGAAGAGAAAAAAAATGCCAAAGATCTCGACAAGTTGAAGAAGAAGTTAGAGAAGATCAATGCTAAAATGGAAGCTCTTCTGGACAAAAAAGCTGACATCTTGAGGCTGATAAAGGAAGCTGAGGATAAGCCTTGTTCATACTAATATGACCAAAGATTCAGAGGATAATGCTCAAGACGTGGTAGCTGAGGTAGCTTAGTACTTACTGAGGATGTATATAAATCATTTAAAAACTTCGTCTGGTTGTTTTATACGTGTATATCTAATGCTACAATATAGTACTTTCTCTTGCTTTTCATTTATGTATTGCTATTGGCATGCTGCTAATAAAACGGAGGGAAAATGTTTGTTCTTCTCCTGCTTCTGGGTTGGTTTTTGATGAGACAAGAATTAGGTTATGTGTTGTGATATATTAAAATTATATCGTCTAAATACTTGTATCTAAAGATAAACAAATTCATTTCTTCAACCATGTAGTTGGCAAAGTGGAACTCAAAGCAACCAATACCTGTCTATGGCTAAAATACAAGACAAGAAACCGTAGAAAAAGAATGAGGTTGGAAGAGTTACTAGAGAGACAAGATTGATTAAACATAAATATTTCTTCAATCTTTTACTTCATTTATATTTTTTCAACTAAAATACAAATCAAAATCCCAGTGGGTGGGACACTATTATCCCAAATGCGAAAGAATAGATAAGCTGATAAATCAAAATCCTCCAATATTGAATTAACTGGCCTTTGTGGTTTCTGTGGTTAAATCTCCAGCATTTATTGGAAGCTGATCAACAGTCTTGAACCGTGTATGTGGAAGCTTACCTGTAAAACCATAGTCCCCAAATAAAACATCAGCAACACATTGGCCTTCAGTTGCGGGGAGCCAAGCAGCTTCTAGGGCATCAAATTGAGCAAGATACGGTTGAATAACTACTGGACGACCAGTGATAAGAACGATGACACATTTCACAAAACCACAGACATTTGTAATGATACTCGGTCCTGTATCACGAATCGTCAAGTTCAAGTTATCACTGTTTGTTTTTGAATATGGTGGTTCCTCCACCACTACAATGGCGTAGAAGAACTTGTCCGGCTTACAGTTATATTTATATGGCATGCGCATGACGAAGAAGGTCCAACATTTACCAACTTGACATCAATTATTTAATTAGATTGAGCTTATTTAATTAAGCAAACTTGTCTTGGGCTTGGAACTCAACCTATTAACCCACTTAGCCCATTTCATTTTTCTATATATTTGTGAATCCATTTCACACTTATCATAAGTTCTCTAAACCTAGCCAAATCCCCTCTCCATGTCTCTTGCACTCTTTTTTCTTTCATCTGATCGTTTGCTTGACCGTTGGAGTACAAACAATTGCCAGACCCTTCTTCTTGTCCGTTGGCATTTGCCTTCTAAAATGGTATGTTTAGTGTGCAAGTGATGTCCACGTAAAAAGAACGTGGCCGAGATTTTGTTGGCACAATTTTGAGATCAACATACATACAGCTATTTATATACTTAGTCTCGTCTCTGCATCAGCTTCATCATAGTTGCTTATATTTCAAGTCCGACCCGCATATAAATATTCGACTCAAACTTGGGGGGACTATTGTGATACTGACACCATTACACTATTACTGGAAGTACATGTGTCACATCATTGCTAGCATGTTGTAACACTAATTTCACTGCTGTCATGCCACATTATCTACATTATCATTTTGTTACCGACATTATGTTGCTTCACTCCAGCAAGTTTGATCTGGTCATCATTTTACTTTATGTGGACGGGTTAAATAGATCTCAATTTACTTTTTATAGATACAGTGGAGA
>JAGHKM010000162.1:0-24826 GCA_019097785.1 Fraxinus excelsior
CTGATCTATGAAGAACCTGTTAATTTTGAAACCAGTTCACGAACTAGGTTCAACTATTACAATGCATGATAGATAGCCTCACTAAGAAGGGATCCATGTTCATGTTTATATGCCTAATTTTGCCCTCCTAGGCAGTCTATTAAATTATTTAAAACAATTAATATTAGCAAGACACGTAAAATTATGAAACCATTTATAAGAAACTGAATTGACTCTTTCTGATAAAGCAAAAGAAGAGAGAGAAATAAGAAATGCAGGACAGTCCATAATGAATAACACAAAAAAAAAAAAAAAAAAATAATGAAGAAGCAGAAACCTGATTGCCAATGAAAAATGTAAAAGGTTTCAAAATAAACTTGGTCGCAAATTGGATTGAGAGCTATTTTACTTGGGAAATTTTGAAGGATGTGTACCTCTCTTGCATGAACATCTGCAGCTAACTCATCCTTGTCATGGAATATTGCATCATCAAAAGATTCAGTCTTTAGGTTTTGGAGAGCCTATTCATTTAAAAGTGAGCAGTGGACGGTGTGTAAGTATAATAGAAATAATAATTACAAGCATAATTGAGCTTTGTGTCTGTAAGAATATCAATATATCAGCCAACTAATAGGCCATTTTAACAGCTAATATAGATTCAAACTACATGGGACCAAACTCACTCAGACAAGTAGAGATATGGGCAAATGAAAGACAACAAATTGCTTGATTTAGTCATAAGATACACGTAAGCATGAGTTATCAGCAAATATGCTTATAAAGCAAGTGAGGAATGTGCATAAACAATTTGAGAAAGGCTTTCCTGCAAAGAGAAGACAGGGAGCTTATCAAAGACAATACAGCACTAAGATATGCCTAGGTTTCCATTGATGATAGCAACTGATAGGACTTATATGTCAACTGATTTCCTGATTAAATTCATGACAGCATGAACTCATCAGTGTGTATAAGCAACAGATAATGAGGATTTGCATAGAGAGTTAAAGTTTCAAAAGGCTGTTTTGCAAAGAAAAGGCAGGAACATCATCAGAGACAAAACATAGCAGAGAGAGCCACTAATTAGTGGTTACCATTACAACTAGCAACAATACAAATCGACTTAAAACATCATTGTTTATATAAAGGTTAACGTTCCTTTCTTCCCAATAATGATATTAAATATTGAAGTACCTACACTAAATGCAAAAGAATTAACATGCAATGTTCAAAGAGCAAAGCTGACAAAACTAGTCAGCTTTCTTCAAATGAAAAACTGCTAATAGTCTAGTTCATAGTCACCTTGGTAAGAAACTAGTAAGAGATAAAAAAGATGGCATGGATAGAAATAGTATGCTTACTGTATATGCAAAGAGAGTCTCCAATAGTAAATCAACATCGTCTCCACCTAAAGTGACAAGGAAATGCTGTTTGTGTCATTTGTCAACAGCAACGAAGATACATAGTTAAACAGAACATATAAGAACTATAAGGAGAGTTAATCTTGAAAAACATGAAGCTCGAAATACAGAGGCTTGATAGCTTTTTCTTGAGGAGAACATGACAAAATATTAACAGAAAGCTAATATTTTTCACATATCAACACACAATAAAGTTAGTGAAGAAAACACACCTTTTTCCTTAATTGCTTTGTCAACAAGAGACGACGAGAATCCCATCCCTATTAAGGATGATCTTATGTTGCTTCCTGAAGAGCTTGCAACATTATCCTGCAGAAAAATAAACACTCAAAAGGAAAACAAATACATCAACAAGTCATTATGGTGTATAATTTACCACAAAAATAGCAATGCAGTCAATTACAAGATGTTGTGGCTATAAGTTCTTTTGCCACATACAACTGGAACTGCAGTAATTAATATTTAACATCGATCTAAATTATCTCAAATCCCATTTCAGAGAGAGTTGTTTTAGGTCACCAAAGGTACCCTTAATAAAATTGGTAGCAGTACTTTGAATAACAACTAGCAAGTTAGCAACCATACCGCTATATCCCTCGAGGATATGTTCTGAGATGGCACTTCATAGTCCAAATAGTCGAGCTCTGGTTTAATTTCAGCCACATTTTCTGGTATCGGAGAGTCTTCGCTATCTGATAAGTCCACTATCTCACACTACAGATGAAAACATGTAATTTGAAAAATGAAAATGCAGATAATAGAAAACTTGAATGTTGACCTTGCATTGCACCATAAAAAATAAAAATAAACTAAACTTTGGTAATCATGAATACTAACCATCTCGAGATTATTTATCGGGCTTCCCAAAGAAGCAAAATATGTTTTTCCCTTGCTCAAGTCCAGCAAACTACGAAGTACAAAATGTATTAATGATTAACCAATAATCACAATAATCCAAAAGATAAAAATAATAATACTAAAATGTTAATTCGTACAAAATATATTAAAGATTAACCAATAATAACAATAACCCAAAAGATAAAATTAAACATATGGCATGATAAAGATTGTTTAATACTAAAATGTTAATCAATTAAACAAAAAAAAAAAGGGAAAATTACTAGCTCACATAAAACGCATAACAATATAAATGTTCACCTAAGATGGTGTGTGTAACAGAAAATTCAAACCAAAAGTCCAAATGAAATTCATAAGATCGGGGGAAATAACTCCAAATGGACCAGCATTCATGATACATGCACTCAATTACCAATTTTTAAGGTTTCTAAACAGAAAATAAAAAACGTTAAAACGAGGTCAAAAGTGAAAGTTATGTACAGTGATGAACAGAGATACCCACCTCGACAGAGCGGCTGACTTAATGACACCGCCAACTCCTGAGTGCCGGAATTTTTGAATTAGAGGGAGAGAAGTGAACGACCCGAGAAGTGAGAACTAGTGAAAGGGCAAACTGTGAAACTGAAAATAAAGGGATCTTCCCATTTCTTTCTGCTCAAATGGTTCCTAATGTTTGCTTCAGTGTATAAAATGATCCCTGTCACTTTAGTTTTTTTGGCACAAGGAAAGTACAAATGAAAGTCAGAATTGACCAAAAAAAAAAAGGGGGGGGGGGGGGGGGGGGGGGGGGGGGGTGGGGGGGGTGGGGGGGGGTGGGGGGAGTGGGGGGGGGGGGGGGGGGGGGGGGGAGGGGGTTGGGGGGGGGGTTAAAATATCGCTCTAAATGTATGTAATTGCTTTGTGGGTTGAATAAAAATTACTATCAATAAATAAAAAAAAACGACTTATATAAAATTGGTTTTTATCTAGCATAAAAATATTGATTTAAAACTAATTTGTAAATTATGTGTTGTTTAATTTCGTTATGCATGGTGCTATATACAGACATAGCTATAATAATACCATTTATGATCATGAAACTCTAATATCTGTTGATGATTCATGTAGAAAATAGCAACAATAATATCATCAATGATCATCGACCCATATTTTCCAGCGATGCTAATGTAGCCCTTTATACCGTTGGCAAGTGTCGACGGCTTTTTTTTGCTGATCGCTAACAAAGAAGCATTTATTTTTTATTCACTTTTTTTGAAAATTAAAAAAAAAAAATAGAAAGATCGTAATTTGTCGATGGTATATTACAAAAAAATGTAAAGCAAGACTAGATGCTTCGTTAGTAACGATCAGCGAATTGAAATATTGTTGACTAGTACCAACTATATTATTAACAATATTATCGTGGTTAATCGATAATGGATATGTAACTAATGAAGTTTCGAAACCTCCAACAAATATTGTTTTTTGGCATGTATACTAGATGATTTTGCCGATAATCATTTTTTTTTCTATTTAATTTTAAGTCATAACTTAATTTTTCAAGCTTCATAGACACGTGTACAAAGATTATCATGTAGTTGTAGATTGTAGCTTATTTAAAAGTTGTTGACGCTACTATGCGACACTTATCATCATTCTTCGCTTGACAGACATACTAGGGTTAAATTCATGTATGACCACCCAACTTTATACTTAGTGTCACAATAGTCACCCAATTTGATTTTGTTTCAATATGATCATCCAACTTTATATTTAATATCACTATGACTACCCAATTGATTTTATTTAACAATGATCACCCAATTTCATATAACGTGTTACTATGACCACATAATTTCGTATAACGTTTCACCATGATCATCCAACTTCTTTTTATCATTTTCATTAATTTTAAAAGATGTAAAATGGTAACTTTACATTATATATAAAATAAATTTTAAAAAATAAAAATAATCTTTTTAATTTTCAAAAAGTTTTTTAAAAATAAGTTTTTATTTTATTTTATTTTTCTAAGTAACATTTTTTTAATATTTTTTTCATTTTTGTTTATATATATAATGCAAAATTATTGTTTTGCCTTATGGCTTAACAAAACATCTGAATCGACTCGAATCGAATCAAACAATTATTCTTAAGTTAAATACCTGAATGGGGTATCTGAATTGAGAACCGACGGGTTTGGTTTGGTTCTAGATGAAGAATCGAAAAATCGAATAAGAACTGAATTTCTCTATTTCTTTTAATTTTTTTTTATCTTAAATAAGTTAAATTATTTTATTTTTAAAATAAATTTGCAATCCAAACCAAAAATATGATTTTACTAATCAAGCTGACCTAACTTTTACCCAAATGGAACTGGTAACCGTTTTCTGCTCTATCAACCTCTTAAGGTCTATTTGATTGGAAGAATTAAATTGGGTAGAAAGAAAATGAATTTCAGGGAATTAAATTGTCTAAAACTTGTTTTAGTATGAATTGTCAATTAATTGTGTTTGATTAGTATAATTTTTCACTGGAAAATATTGAAATTTTGGATCTTTTGGTGTTCGTTTGACTTTATTTTTTATGGAAATTGTCCATTAAATTGATAAAATTTGTTATAATTGGGGATATAATTTGTTTCCATTGCCAAAAAATAAAAATAAAAGTTGCCTAGAAAAGTTTTTCCCTCAAAACCCATGAGAAAAGTTTTTAATCAAAACCAAGAAATGTGGAAAATTAATTTCATGGAAAATTTAGTCAATCAAACATACAAAAATGTGGAAATTGAATTTAATTTCATTTTCAATGGAAAGTATAGTCCAATCAAACAGTTATTCTATCTAGTGTCAATCTATTATTGTGAACTCGCCATCTTCCTCTTCCTGTGATTTTAACAGTCAAATCTATGAAGAACTCAACAAAGAGAGGTGCAAAAGATATCACAAGATTGGATTACATTATTTTTTAAGAGTTAAGATTGAATATGTCATAGTCGAATTAATATAGCGTTGTTGTAATATAAAAAAAATTGTTGTATGGAACCCGAGAAACGAATAGAATTGAACTGAACTGAACTGAATTGAACCTAAATCGAATGATTCCATAATTAAATTTGGACCAAACGGTTCCATTTACTAAATACTCGAAAATTTGAATTTTGTTTAGAATCGAACCGAACCAAACAATGGCCACCCCTATTTTGCCCATTTCAAAATTAGTGAAAATAAGTCGAGTGATCATAATGAAATGTTATATGAAATTGGGTGGTCATGGTGACACTAAGTATAAAGTTGGTTGGTTATGATGAAACGAAATCAAATTGAAAGACCATATTGACACTAAGTATAAAGTTGGATGGTTATTGATAAATTTAACTCATATCATTAAAGTAAATTACAACCTTTTCTTTTTCACATGTAATTCCATCTATATTTTTACACCTAATCGGGTCGTCAAAAGCGAATATTTAAAAGTTAAGTTGAAGAGATTACCACTTTATTAGGTTGAATATTGATTGATGTAAGATATATTCAAGTTTGAAAGGCTTTTGATGAAAAAGTAATAGTCGATCGAAAAGGAAGAATCCCAAAGCTTGGGACTAAATTGTAAATGTTCAAAAGTTAAATTGGACCAAGGACTAAATAATGAGGATTACACGAAGCACATTTGATGAAATTAGAAGATGAATGGCTGAACTTGCATGAAAAAAAAAATGAAGAAAGAAGAAACGTGGGGACCAAAATGAAGAAAGAGGAAATTGGGGGCATGGGCATGCGATCGCAACACCATGTATGGTAGAAGCAGATGTTAAAATTGCTTAACGTTGCGATCCCACAAGGAGATTCAAAGTCTTGGTGCGTATTTTAACCGGTTTTACAAAAGTTTCCATAAACTGCTCATTAATTTAGTTAGATACTTAATTATAGAAATCCGTAATCAAAGCTTTACTATTCGATTAGAGTTAATATTAATTGGAACCAGATTAAGTACATAGACTCCGTAAGACAATACTTTATTCACTATTATATCACTTATCTACCATACCCTTCACTAGCTGAATTTCGTCGATCACAAGTGAAAATGGAAGCAGATTGGGATAAACTTTCCATTTCTTGCCCCTAGTCTTGTTGGGTTAACAATACCGCTTGATTCTTCTTTTAGTATATATATTCCTCGATTAAATTTTTACATGAGATGCAACATCCGAATTATATTCCTCAAGTTTAAAAATAACTTGAAAATCTCCTTATTTGAAGATCCATAGTTAGTAAGACGCTCAAGTTACTCAAAGAAAGTAAAACGTTGTGCAAAAACCAAAATTGAGTTTGAATATGTGTTGATATACCATTAGAAGAGCTTGTACTTGGACAATACTAGAATATCTTTTATCAGAAGGTTTGTTGTTTATATTGAATTGACAGGGGTACAATCTGATTGAGGTGAGCTTTGTTTTTGTCCTTTTCTTTTCCCTAAAATGAAATAAGGGTGATTACATTGCCACCGCGATTTTTGTTTTTCGCACCATACTTGTAAACATTTTTCGTACTTACAAACATGGTCACAAGTAAAATGTCATAAATAGACACACTGTCATTTTTTTTTTCCTTTTTCATATAACACATCTTTGTTTGTTCCACCACTTATGAAACATCTAGTCATTCTATTACTAGATAGAAGTTCAATTTCATTTACTAGCTTTCCTTCATGTTTTAAAGTGGTGCAAGAAAACATGATTTGTTGAAGGCTTGAAACCGTGTTCTCACTTACCTGATGAAATGAACGCCAATAGAGTCACCACGTGTCACCTCCAACGCTGTTGAATTGACGACTGTTGAGTGACCCATTTAAAAGGGCTTCTATGGTTCAAGATACTTATTTTTGGCTTCGAGATTCTTCTAATTTTTCTCTTGTGCTCTCTTTGCGCCAATTTTCTCTCTTTGCTGTAGAAGTCAAATAATCTCATTTGATTTCTGTCTTTCTCTCAATAGCCTGTAATCTTGAGTGATTTACTTGTATAGGAGTTTGATTCTTGAGTGAATCGTGTAGTTAGTGTTGGGTTTTTTGATACCCAATAAATTCGGGCTATAATGTTAAATCGGTATATTTAGTTGGATAATATTTCATAGGTCTCGGCCGATAATTGAAATGATATGTTGACACCACAATCGAACCAATCGAATCACGTAACCCATTTGGACCATTCGAAGTAGCCTAATTGTATTAGTGTTGCTCATGGCCCGACCCGAACGTTTTGGATGGCTTTCAGGGTTAGCCCACTTATTCTATCTGTTATTGGGCCCTGTTTGTTTGACCTAAAAGCCTAAACCCTAAACCTACTCTTAACCTTATTTAAGTTAGTTGTTAATTACCATTATGGTTGTGATAAAAGAGTTGGAGCCGTCCTTGCCTTGAGAATTAAGACAAAACCGGTTTTGCCTATTGCTTTGTGCATTTTCTTGCTTTGTGCTTGAGAGATCTTTTGTTCTTCTTCTCTACCTAGCCTTAGTGGCTCTTCTTGTGGCTGTAATCCCTTTTTCATCCAGTCCTTTGTGGGCTGAAATCTGGAGCAACCAAGTTCGGTTTTGGGAAGTGTTCGGTTTGGGATCGATTTGGTCGATTGTGGTGTAGTTTGGTGATTAACTGAGCCCGGTTTGGTGAAATCAAAGGTCAATAATATAACATATGGTATCAGAGCTTTAGGTGGTGATTTTTCGGCCATAATCAGTCCAGAAATCGAGCAAAAACCAGAAGAAAAAATCTGTCCCGTTTTTGCACAAAAACCGCACCTGAAAACCCATTTTCCGGCCAAACTAGTGACCTTTTGGAAAATCCAAGACCACTGGTGGAACGTGCAGGTCGAGGAGCTTCTGGGCCTCCGGCGCGTGGGGGTGACGGCCGGCGGCGGCAGCGGCAGCGGTGCGTGGGGAATCGGTGAAGCGCGTGAGGGCGCGTGGGCAGGATTCAGGCGACGGTTTCTTCAGATAGTTTGTTCTACTTGATTTTGTGAACGTATTGATATTTTTGGTTTAGTGTTTCAGGTTTCACAGAGAAAGTTGGACGATTTCGCCCTTTGTTCGTTCGGGATTCAACTGGCATTCTATCGGTTGCTGTAAACTTTAGGGCGAATAGTGGTGGCCCTAAAGTGTTAAATTGTACTCCTCGAAACTTACGGACTCAGATAAGTCCGCTCTGGTAAATTGGCTTATCCCGTTAAATTTCAGCACTAGCGCGTCATCGTGTGGGGTGACAATAGGATTGGGGTTACCGTGAAGGGGTAACCATTGCTTGTGCTAGAAATTAGGAATTAATTGTTCGTAGCTGTTACGTGATTGAAGTTTGCTCTTTTGATTAACTACAGCATACTATCGTTTTGTGTGTGAAACGGTTTTTTTTGTTGATATCTCTTTGGTTGCATTGACTATTCCCTAGAATACCTAGTTCTGCTTTGTGTGGCTCAATTGTGACTTTGTGTTTCTTATTTGAAAATGACAACGCACAAATTTGATTTGGGAATTTTTAATGGAAAATGTGATTTTTCTATTTGGCAACAGAAAATGAGAGGTATTTTGGTTCAACAAAAGGTTTCAAAAGCTATTGATGGGAGTTTTCCCGTTGATTTTTCAAAAGAATAAAAGGAAGAGGCTGATGAACTTGCTTACACTTCAATTATTTTGCACTTGTCTGACACTGTTTTGAGAAAAGTTGGAAAACTTGATTCTACAAAAGAACTTTGAAAAAAGTTGGAGGATTTATATTTGCTCAAATCTACTCCTAATAAATTGTACTTGCTTGAAAGATTTTTCAGTTTCAAAATGGATCCTTCAAAAGATTTGGATGACAATTTGGATGTGTTTAACAAACTTGTTCAAGATATTGTTAACTGTGGTGAGTCGGTGTCTGAAACTTACAAAGCTATCATTTTGCTAAATGCTATACCTGATACTTATCGTGAAGTCAAAAATGCTATTAAGTATGGTAGAGACACCTTGACGCCTGAAATTGTCATTGACTCCCTTAGAAGTAAGGAGATGGAGATGAGAGCTGAAAAACATGATAAGGAAAGCGGTGAGTTGCATATGATGAGGAGTAGAATGAAATTTAAGCAAATGAGTTTGGGTAGAAATCAAAACAGTGGTGATTCGAGTAGCGACTCGAGTGATGATGATGGTAAGAAGAAGAGCAAGAAGTGGGACAAGTCTGGTGGTAGACGGTGTTACAGTTGTGGTAAGTCTGGACACTTCATTAGGGACTGTCCCAAAAGGAAGGATAGGCAGAATGGTAAGATGAGAGGTGATGCGAATCTGGCTATAGGGTCGATTGATGACCCTAGTGAGGTTTACTGAGTGTAACCCTAGTTACTGCATGTGCATCCGTGTGTAATCCTTTTCTGCATGTGTGTGATTACTTAATTCTGTTGCGTGGTTATATGTTACATTTTCAAATTGTTTGATATGTGCATTAGCATGTTTTAAGTGATCTTATTACTGTGTGTAATTGTTTGCATGAAGTGTGGGTTTTTTGTGATGCATTTGCAGTGTGTTGTGTGTCTTATGGTAAGGTGGAGTATAGATGCCTAGGGGTACATTGGTTGTACCGTGGGATGTGGTGTGTGACATTTGGATCACAGTGGAGAGGTGATCAAATGTTGGAATCTTTTATCTGTGAAGATACCCTGATCAGGTGGAGTGCAAGTGAGGCACTTTTATCATTTCTGTTAGGTGGAGACCCATTATCCACGTAGGTTGGAGAAGTGATGTGTTGATAGAGGATTATCCCGAGAGCTTAGGATCTATAGAGACTTACCTGTTAGACATGAGTTTGTTTGAGTGATTAGTCTAGTGAGCATGGTGGGCGATGAGGTGAGATATGTGTTCTCGAGGTGAGTGAGCAACACGGAATGGGATAGGATAAGTGTGGTGAGATCTTTGTGAGGTCATTTATGCATTTGTTGCGTATGTGTTGGTCGTTGATTAACTTGTTAATCTGTTGTTCTGTGTGAACTTGTGTGATAAGATCTCTGTGTTATCCTATATGATATCTCCGTCGCATGTTTTATTTGCTCTTGATTGATTGCTGTGCTTATCTGTTTCTACTTGGGTGTTCTTGACCTTAGCCCTGGTGAGTATATGGAACAGGTATGATATGTGTTTCAGGTGGAGACACGAGGTAAGGTCTGTGATGCCAATTTTATTGGTTACCTTGATTGTGCAAGTGTAAACTGTGTGTTTTGTCTACTTGCAGATTTATTGGGATCAAGGTGGAGATTTGTTGGGTTTTTTGATACCCAATAAATCCGGGCTATGATGTTAAATCGGTATATTTAGTTGGATAATATTTCATAGGTCTCGGCCGATGATTGAAATGATATGTTGACACCACAATCGAACCAATCGAATCACGTAACCCACTTGGACCATTCGAAGTAGCCTAATTATATTAGTGTTGCTCATGGCCCGACCCGAACGTTTTGGATGGCTTTTAGGATTAGCCCACTTATTCTATCTGTTATTGGGCCCTGTTTGTTTTGACCTAAAAGCCTAAACCCTAAACCTACTCTTAACCTTATTTAAGTTAGTTGTTAATTACCATTATGGTTGTGATAAAAGAGTTGGAGCCGTCCTTGCCTTGAGAATTAAGACAAAACCGGTTTTGCCTATTGCTTTGTGCATTTTTCTTGCTTTGTGCTTGAGAGATCTTTTGTTCTTCTTCTCTACCTAGCTTTAGTGGCTCTTCTTGTGGCGGTAATCCTTTTTTCATCCGGTCCTTTGTGGGCTGAAATCTGGAGCAACCAAGTTCGGTTTTGGGAAGTGTTGGTTTGGGATCGATTTGGTCGATTGTGGTGTAGTTTGGTGATTAACTGAGCCTGGTTTGGTGAAATCAAAGGTCAATAATATAACAGTTAGTAAAGGAGAAATCTCATTGTGAAATATTCTGCGATTGTCTGAGTGTCATCCTTGTTTGTAATCTGTCTTTGGGTCTGATTCAAGTTTGTAATGTGGTTGTTCTTGAGATTGTAGCGTGAACTGTAAAGTATAGCTTGTGGGCTTCATTCTGGTGGAAATAAAAGTTATGTTTCTGTTCTTTATTTTTTGCGTTTTAATTTCAGTTCCTTACAGTTTATATTTTCAATTCTATTTTTCGATTTCTTGCATATATTACTGTTGAATGTTTGAGCTAATAGATTGAACTCCTCCCAATAGTGGTATCAGAGCATACTGGAAGGAGTTCTTGATACTGTTCGGACTTGATCTTGACACCGTGACCTTCTTTCTTGAGCTGCGATTCGATTTCTTGAAACCCTAACTAAGGGGCTTTAGTGAGATCTTTCCATTCTTGAATTATTCTTTAATAAATCAAGCTGTATATATGTTTTGGGTATCCTGACTTGACTGAGTTTATTGTCTTAAGTTGATAATGCTCTGTTCTTCGTTTTACTGTTTGGTTGATCTTTTATGCCTAGGTTGAGTTTACTGATTTGTTGGGTTAATTAGCATTGTGTATTTTATTCTGCATAGTATTTTTTTTTTTTTGAAAACCTGATTCTTGGCTTTTTGTAATACATTTGTCCAGAAATCAAGAGTTGTCTGAAATTTGAGGGTTACTTGGATCACAGTCAAGATTCTTAATAATCTTTTTTTTTTTTTCTGACAATCATTCTTGCAGTATTACTTAAGCTTGATTAGTATTTGTATGTGATTTTGCCTCTATACAATTTGGTTTGTATTGATTTGGTTAAATTGTGTACAGTCTGATATAATTCTGAAGTGCCTGTGCTCAATACTTGCAATTTGTGTTATCTGTTGTATTTTTTGAGTGTTGATACTTGACTGATTTGCATTGCAAGTTATTGTTTAGTGTCTGATTGATCTGCGTATACCCATTTCATCCATATTTTTCAAAAGACTTCTTCAAAATTTGAAATGGAAGTTTTTAATGGCAATGAAGACTTTAGTCTCTAGCGCCAGAAAATGAGAGTTCTTTTACTTCAACAAAAATGTGCTAAGGCTATTGATGAGTCATGGCCTACTGATTTTGAATCTAGTAAAGTAACTGAATAAGATGAAACTGCATGGAGTACTATTTTCTTGCATTTGTCTGACAATGTGATTAGAGAAATTGGTGAGACTAAGACTACTGTTGAATTGTGGAAGAAATTGGAGAAAACTTATTTGAATAAAGCTATGTCAAATAAGGTTTATCTCCTAAAATAGTTTTGTGGTTTTAAACTTGATCCATCCCTTGGCCTTGAGACCAATATTGATAGATTCAATAGATTAACTCGCGACCTAACCAACTGTGACGAGAAACTCTCAGATGGGCAGTTGGTTGTGGTTTTATTAAATTCAATTGGTGATAAATATAAAGATGTTAAAAGTGCAATTGAATATGAGAGGGACACTCTAACAACTGAGGTGATCATCAATGCTTTAAGGTCTAAAGAGTTAGAGTTAAAATCTGATAGGAAAGAATCTGTTAGTTGCATTAATTTGATGATGAAATTCAAGTTTAATCCCAAAAATGATTTTCAACAAGAAATCGGACATAAGAAAAATGGCAACTTTAAGGACAAATAAAATGAAGAACAAATGGAAAAAGTGTTTCTATTGCCTAGAAAAATGTCATTTTATTAAAGAGTATCCTAAAAGACTTTTTGACTCTAAAAATAAGTCTAAATGATGGTGGGGTTGCTTTGGCTTATAATGATTCTAATATTGATGAAATTCATGTGCTGTTAGCTGTCTACCTTGTCAAGAGTGGATTCTTGACTCCGGTTGCACCTGCCATATGTGTCATAATAAGAAATTGTTTACAGATTTTGAAAATATAACTGGTGGTAAGGTTTTAATGGGTAATCACATGACATGTCAAATTAAAGGTGTTGGAACTATCACTTTGAACGTAAAAGGGAATAATAAGTTGATTCTTGAAAAGACAAGATATGTTCCTGATTTGCAAAGAAATCTAATTTCTTTAGAGATTTTATATAACCTTAACTATGACATTGTGATCAAGAAGGGATACATTAAAAATCTTGAGGGACTCTCAACTGATCGTAGAAGTTCCCAAGAGATATGACATTTACATTTTACAAACTAAAAAATTTTTAGAGTTCACTTCAGCAGTAATCTCAGCCCCAAATGATAAATCACAAATATGGCACAAAATATTGGGCCATATTAGTTATAAAGGTCTTCAGATTTTGAAAAAAGAAACAGGGTGCTTTTGGTAAAGATTCAAATTTTTGTGACTATTGCATTCTAGGAAAGCATAACGGATAACCTTTTCTTCCCGGAATACATAAATTTGTCTCCATACTTGAATATTTGCATGCTGATCTGTGGGGACCAGCAACTCTGAGTACACATTCTGGTTTTAAATATTATTTGCTTGTCATTGATGATGTTTCAAGAAAAAATTGGACTTTTTTATTAAAATCAAAATCTGACTCATTTAATTTTTTAAAGAATAAAATCTTTTAAATGAGAACCAAACCGATAAGAAATTTAAAGTTTTAAGAACTGATAATGGTTTGGAATGATGTAATTATGAGTTTGATGAATTGTGCAAATTATCTTGTATGTTAAGGTATAGAACTGTAACACACACACCACAAAAAAAATGGTTTGGCTGAAAGAATGAATCGTACTATTCTTGATAAAGTGAGATGCATGTTGTTGTGTTCTGGCCTGCCTAATTTTTTTTAAGGTGAAACAGTTAAGACTGCTAGTTATCTAATTAATAGATGCCCTTCTAGTGCTATAAACTTTAAGATCTCTGAAGAGAAATGGAGAGGAAAACCAGTTGACTTTAGTAGCTTGAGGGTTTTTGGGTGTGCAGTCTTTGCACATCAAACTAAAGGTAAATTGAAACCTAGAGCCCTTAAGTGCGTTTTTTGAGACTACGAGGAAATGGTTAAATGCTATAGACTATGGGTAAGATAGCTTAAAGGCTATAAGGTCATTATAAGTAGAAATGTGGTATTTAATGAGGATGACCTGCCCTATTTTAAGTCTGAACAGCAACCTGCAGACCTGTTTGAGACCCTTGAACAATCTGAAAATGTGAGGAAAAGGGTTGAGATTGAGGTGGAGCAATCTGGGGAAGGTTCTAACCAATCTGCCCCTCAAAATGATGAAGAACCTGAAGCTGAAAATAAATCTGTTGAGATTTCTGAGGTTGATTTAGAGCCTATACAGCCCCTTAGTGATTACCAACTTGTTAGGGATAGGGAAAGAAGGACCATTAGACCTCCAACTAGGTTTGAAGATGATGTTTCCTTGTTGTCCTATCATGATATGATTGAGGAAGAACCTGAATCCTATGAGGAAGCTTTGAGTAGCAAAGATTCCAAACAATGGCTTGCAGCCATGCAAGATGAAATTGAATCTCTCAACAAAAATAAGACATAGATTTTGGTAAAAAGATCGGAGGGTAAGAGGGTTGTCGATGTAAATGTATTTTTAAAATAAAAAAGGATGAACAAAGTGAGAATGACATAAGATACAAAGCTCGTTTGGTAGCTAAAGGTTTTACTCAAAAAGGAGTTGATTTCAATGAAATTTTTTCACCTGTAGTAAAGTTTACTACAGTTCGTGTCATTCTTGCTTTGGCCACCCAATTTAATTGGGAATTAGACCAATTAGATGTAAAAACTGCTTTTCTAAATGGAGATTTAGATGAAACCATTTACATGAAACAACCTAGAGGATTTGAAGTGAACAAGAAAACTTAGTATGTCTTCTTAAGAAATCTCTATATGGCTTGAAACAAGGTCCAAGACAATGGTATAAAAATTTTGATAATTTTGTCTTTGGACTTGGGTTTAAGAGAAGTAACTTCGATACTTGTCTTTATTGTAAGGGAAATGGTGGAGCTAATTCACTTTACCTACTCCTTTATGTGGATGACATGCTATTAGCAAGTCATGACATAAAAGAGATTGAAGAAATTAAAGACAAACTAAAATCTGAATTTGAAATGAAGGACTTAGGTACGGTTAGAAAGATTTTAGGTATGGAAGTTAAGAGAGATAGAAAAGAAAGCACACTAAGTTTTAGCCAAAAATCTTATATTTTGAAATTACTTAGCAAGTTTTCTATGACTGAATCCAAAAGTGTTAGTGTCCCCTTGGCTAATCATTTTAAACTATCAAATGATTTATGTCCTAAAAAAAAAAAAAAGTTTGAAAGAATGGCACAAGTGCCTTATCCAAATGCAGTTGTGTTTATAATGTATCTCATGGTGTGTTCTAGACCAGATTTTACATATTTTATAAGTGTTTTGAGTAGATATATGTCAAATCCAGGTGAAGCACATTGGAAAGCCATGAAGTGGCTTCTTAGGTACATTAAGGGGACCTCAAACTTGGGGATTCGGTTTAGAAAACAAACTGGAGGTGTTATTTTGAAAGAGTTTACTGATTCTGATTATGCAGGTGATAGAGATAACAGAAAATCTACTTCATCATACATGTATGCTTTGTGTAATTCTTGCATAAGCTGGAAATCCCATCTCCAAAAGATTGTGGCTTAGTCTTCAACTGAGGCCGAATACACTGCAGCCATTAATGTAATCAAAGAAGGAATTTGGTTAAAAGGTTACTTAATGAATTTGGTTTTGTTAAAGAAGTAGTTTTTTATTCTGATAGTCAATCTGCAATTCATTTAAATAGAAATCCTGTTTTGCATAATAGATCTAAACATGTTGATATTAGATTTGATTTTATTAGAGATATTATTTCACAAGGTGTTGTGAAACTTGAAAAGATATCTACTAATTACAACTCTGCTAATGTAGGTACTAAAGTACTACCCTTAAACAAGTTCATGGACTACTTGACCTTGTTGAATGTGGTTCCTGATGATCTGTGGATTTTGCAATATGTGATGATGACATCAATGATAGATGAATAACCATTAATGAATTTTAATCATTGTACTAAGGTGGAGTATGAAGGGAAATTTGTGGCACAATGATGCTATGCCCATTGGGCTTATTGAGTTGGCCAGCTGGAAATCAATGGAGGCCCAGTTTACTTAAAATCTATTGTTTTAAAGTGGTGCAAGAAAACGTGATTTGTTGAAGGCTTGAAACCGTGTTCTCACTTACCTGATGAAATGAACGCCAATGGAGTCACCACGTGTCACCTCCAACACCGTTGGATTGGCGACTGTTGAGTGACCCATTTAAAAGGGCTTCTAGGGTTCGAGAGACTTACTTTTGGCTTCGAGATTCTTCTAATTTTTCTCTCGTACCCTTTCTGTCTTTCTTTCAATAGCCTGTAATCTTGAGTGATTTACTTGTATTGAAGTTTGATTCTTGAGTGAATCGTGTAGTTAGCAAATGAGAAATATTTTGGGCTTGTCTGAGTGTCATCCCTGTTTGTAATCTGTCTTTAGGTCCGATTCAAGTTTGTACTGTGGTAGTTTTTGAGATTGAAGCGTGAACTATAAAGTGTAGCTCGTGCGCTTCGTTTGGTGGAAATAAAAGCTATGTTTTTGTTCTTTATTTTTTGCGTTTTAATTTCAGTTCCTTACAATTTATATTTTCAATTGGGGGATTTGCTTAAAAGGGTCAGTCAACAATGATGTTTGTTAAAATAGTCCATGTCAATAATTTTTGTTCTAATAGCCTTTGGTCTATTAAATCATATATTAAAAGTCTTAAATGCCCTTAAATTGAAATGACTAAAATGACCACTTTGAAATTATATTTACCATATCCCCAAACATAAATCCCTCATAATCCCTAAATCCCCATAATCGTTCTTCAACAGAACGTTTCCAAACTCGCGCCATATTAGACCACCTTCAAATTCAACTTTCTTCTTCTTTATATACATTTTCTACACTGAAGTTTCTTTATTTGAACCAAGGACAAATCAAACACAGCAATTTTTGGAAGTGGGTGAGCAAGAATCGATTTCAAACAATCGTAGATATGCTTTATTATTTGAAAAGTAATGATTTCTTGTTATTTTCTTCTTGTATTCTATGAAAAATCGATTGGGTAAGCAACATTTGCTGTGAAATATAAAAACTGAATGGTGCCGTTTTTCTGTAGTTGGATGCCGTTTTTCTGTAGTTGGGTGCCGTTTTTCTGTAACTGAGTTCTGTTGTAATTTGATAAGGTGGTATTGATGTAGTTGTTTGCAAAGTAGTCGTTCCTGAATTCTTTTATAGCATTATATTATTTGAAAGAAGTTTAAATGGTAAATACACGTTTTAAACTACAGAATGCCATTTTTATCTAATTTAAACCTGTTATGTAACAATATTTGTTGCCTTTTATTTATTATTGAAGCTCTATTTATAGTATTCGGTTTTGATAATTAATTGAATAATATATTACACATTTTTTGGTGCATTGCAGATATGGACTCTGGTGCAATGATTGTCATTTGTTATTTTGTTGAATTTGAAAAGAGTGATCAAGGTGAATGGATTTGGAAATGGATAGGGAATGATCAAGACACTGCAACAAATATTTTTGTGTCAAAAAATATTTCCTATATGGAGTTGTATGAGGAAGTCAGAAAAAGGGTTAAGGTTGATTCTGTCATGTATGACATCGAGATGAAATTTCTTGTACCCGGCATGGCAAAACTATCAGTTCCACCAATGAAGATTAATTGTGATAGGGATGTTAGCTGGTTTCTCTCTTTGCACAACCAAGTTCCAATTTGTGTAACCATTGTGGAAAAGGGTTATGTTGATGATCAACCAGACATGGAGCTTGATATAGCAAATATTCAGGAGAATCGCGATAATGTGGAAGATATGGATGAATGCAACATGCAAAAAGATAAGTCTGGTGACAATCATATGGAACCGTTATCTCCATTTAATCAAAATTGTGAAAATGATTGTGTGAACTTTACAAGTGATGATTATTGGGATGGGGTGGCAATAGTGAGTAACAACCACGAAGATGATTTTCATGTGATGAATGAAGACAATGTTACTCATAATACACCGTTTACATTGGCAGATGATATTATTAACATTTCACAAGTTGTTGTTTATCCGAATCCTTGTGGAATATCAGTTAAGATTCCTGACGCCGATGATGTACACGTTAACCAAATTTTTTGCAACAAGAAAGATCTCCAGACTTCACTACAAATGCTTGCCTTAAGAAACTCTTTTGAATTCAAGGTCACCAAGTCAAATAAGAGTACATATGTAGTAGTTTGTGTTGAGAAAATTTGCAAATGGCGTTTGCGGGCAACACGGTTGAAGGAAAGTGATGAATTTGAGATTCGAAAGTATTTACGTTACCATAATTGTTCACTGGATGTTCGCCACAAAGACCATAGACAAGCTAGTTGTTGGGTGATTGGAAAACACGTCATGTCTAAGTTTGAGGATCCCAACATTATATACAGACCTTCAAACATTCAAAATGATATTCGTCGGGAGTTTGGAATAGATATAAATTATTATAAGGCGTGGATGGCTAGAGAGTGTGCTTTAGAGCTATTAAGGGGTTCACCTGAACTTAGTTATGATAGATTGGCCAAATATTGCAATATTCTGAAGATGAATAATCCCGGTACTGTGACGTTCATTGAGGTTGATAATGAGAATCGTTTCAAATACTTTTTCATGGCCTTAGGACCAAGCATACGTGGTTTTCACTCATCGATGAGACGGGTCATTTCTGTGGATGGAACATTTCTCAAATCTAAATTTCGAGGTACGTTACTTGTTGCCACGTGTCAAGATGCAAATCTTCAGATATATCCTCTAGCATTTGGTATTGTTGATTCTGAAAATGACGCATCGTGGACTTGGTTCTTCGATAAGTTATTTCAGATAACAGGCATGTTGGAAGGGCTTGTTTTTATTTCTGATCGTAAGGATAGCATTCATAAAGCTATAAAGATTGTTTATCCTAATGCACATCATGGATGTTGTATGTGGCATTTGCAACTAAACATAAAGTCCAATTATCATAGGACTGATATTTTGCCATTGTTCATGGCAACAGCAAAGGAGTATAGTTTGATTAATTTTGAAAAATCAATGGCAAATCTATATCGTAAAAGTTCGGCAGTTGGAGAATACCTAGAAAAGAAAGTTGGGTATGAGTTTTGGTCTCGAGCACATTTCAAAGGAACTCGTTACAATATTATGACGACTAACAATGCAGAATCTTTGAACTCGTTCAAGAATGCTCGTGAGTTTCCAGTACTTGCTATGGTTGACCAAATCAGGAAGACTCTACAGAAATGGTTTTATGAGAGACACATTGAGGCTGAAAAATGTGTATCTACTCTAACCCCACCTATTGAGGATAAAATGCGTACAAAGTATGATGATGCAAAGGGGCTGATAGTGGTACCGATAAATGAGTACGAGTTACAGGTGGGAGTTGAAAATGAAATGCATATTGTTAACTTGGAGGCAAGAACCTGTACTTGTAGAGAATTTGATTTGGAAAAGCTTCCTTGCAAACATGTTCTTGCTGCAGCAAAGTTTAAGGGAATATCTTGTTATAGTTTGTGCTCGCCTTATTATAGTAGTACTAGTTGGAAACAAGCATATGCTGAATGTATATATCCAGTGGCAAATGAGGCTGACTGGGAAATCTCCAATCAAACTATGGTGTTACCACCGCTTTTGAATCGACGACAAAGTGGGCGCCCAAAAAACCGTCGATTTCCATCAAGAGGAGAGGGAAAAAAGACTCGTAAATGTAGTAGGTGTGGTCAGAGGGGCCATAATCGTCTGACTTGCAAAAATGCTCTAGACTAGTAGAAAGATCATGGGACTTATTTTTTGTCGAACTGAATCTTGAAATTGTGGATAAATTTTGATTGTTTTTGCTAGATTGTGATAGTTTTGATAAAGTGGGCGCCCAAAAAAATCGCTGGTTTCCATCAAGAGGAGAGGGAAAAAAGACTCGTAAATGTAGTAGGTGTGGTCATAGGGGCTATAATCGTCTGACTTGTAAAAATGCTCTATACTAGTAGACAGATCATGGGACTTGTTTTTTGTCGAACTAAATCTTGAAATTGTGGATAAATTTTGATTATTTTTGCTAGATTGTGATAGTTTTGATAAATTTCGATACCTGTTTCTGTCTGATAGAATATAAGTATGACAGCAGCACTGTCTGTTCAGATTAAAACGACGTATGCTCATTTTAAACGTATGACCGACGTTTGTACTCATTTCGTGTTCATTTCTAAACCTTCACGTCTGTTATGATTGTATGAATGTTTGAAATTAGATTGTGATGGTTTTAGTTAAATTCTTATAGCTATTTCGATCAAGTTTTTCGGAAACAATGACAGCAGCACTGTCTGTTCAGATTAAAACGACATATGCTCATTTTAAACGTATGACCGACGTTTGTACTCATTTCGTGTTCATTTATGTTCCTTCACGTCTGTTATGGATGTATTAATGTTTAAAATTGTTGAACATGAGTTTTAGATTGTGATGGTTTTAGTTAAATTCTTATAGCTATTTCGATCAAGTTTTTTGGAAACAATGACAGCAGCACTGTCTGTTCAGATTAAAACGACATATGCTCATTTTAAACGTATGATCGACGTTTGTACTCATTTCGTGTTCATTTCTGTTCCTTCACGTCTGTTATGGATGTATTAATGTTTAAAATTGTTGAACATGAGTTTTAAATTCTTATAGCTATTTCGATCAAGTTTTTTGGAAACAATGACACCAGCACTTTGTTCAAACTAAAACGTCATCTGGTCATTTGAATCATATGACTGACATTTTTTCTAATAGAGAGTTTGTATCAATTAATTCAAGTTTGTTGTCTATGGATGAAGGACCATGGTTGAAATCGATACCCCATGACCCAAAACGGCATCTGGTCGTTTTAAACGTGCAGATGACGTTTATGCTCATTCAGCGTTCGTTTCGATTTATTCGAGCCCGTAACCACATAAAAGTGGCGGGATGAAGGTTTTAAATACTTTTCCAAACATTTGATCAGTCCATGACTGGGCTTGGAAACTACCCTACCCTTAGCAACAAATGAAAAACGTAAGTGGCTAGTATGTTATCCAAAGCATAGCGCGTGCATTCCGTCCAATGATAGTGAGTCTTGCATGATGTTTCGAATACTGTTTTACTAGTTCCGGAGTGAAATCGAGACCCCGTGACCCAAAACGGCACCTAGTCGTTTTGAACGTGAAGTTGACGTTTCGGCTCATTCAGCGTTCGTTTCGGTTTATTCGTGCCCGTAACCACATAAAAGTGGTCGGATGAAGGTTTTAACTACTTTTCCATGGCCGGGCTTGGAAATTACCCTACAATTGGTTAATGTGTATGAGTCATGTATGATGGTTCAAAGCATATTTTCTTGATTTCGGAGTGAATCGATGCCCCTAAAACGTGTAGTCATTCAATGTGTACGAGTCATGTATGACGTTTCAAACATTATTTTACTAGTTTCAGAGAGAAATAGATATCCCATGACCCCAAACGGCACCTGATCATTTTAAACGGAGGGTTACCGTTTAGGGTATAGGGTTTAGGGTTTAAAAGGTATTTGGACGGAAAAACGGCATGTTGTCATTTTAAACGCATAGCTGACGTTTTACGCATTTAGTGTTCAGTTCTACTCATTTAGTGATTGCTGTTTTGAATACCTAAAATGGCGCATGGACGTTTTAATCGTATGACTGTCATTTTTCTACTTCAGTGTTGAATTCGCATCACTTTGGTTCATTCAGCCCCCACAAGTCAAGACCTTGAAACCCAAAACGACATGTTGTCATTTTAAACGCATAGATCTGCGACATTTTTTTTTTTTATTTTTTTTTTATTTTTTTTTTTTTTTTTGCTTTTGTTTTAACTCATATTCGTAGTTCAGTTCTACTCATTTAGTGATTGCTGTTTTGAATACCTAAAATGGCGCATGGACGTTTTAATCGTATGACTGCCATTTTTCTACTTCAGTGTTGAATTCGCATCACTTTGGTTCATTCAGCCCCCACAAGTCGAGACCTTGTAACCCAAAACGACATGTTGTCATTTTAAACGCATAGCTGACGTTTTACGCATTTAGTGTTCAGTTCTACTCATTTAGTGATTGCTGTTTTGAATACCTAAAATGGCGTATGGACGTTTTAATCGTATGACTGCCATTTTTCTACTTCAGTGTTGAATTCGCATTACTTTGGTTCATTCAGCCCCCACAAGTCGTGACCTTTGTAACCCAAAACGCGCATGTTGTTTCATTTTAAAAAACGCAGACTGAAATTTTTACGCATGTCGAGGTTTCAGTTCTACTCATTTAGTGCACATGAAAGTCCCCACAAGTCGAGACCTCGAATTCTCCAAACCTCTTACTGCACATGTTGGTAAAAGCACAATCTAAAATTGCACAATCTTGTGCGAACACAGTAGGATGCGTCTCCATTCGTGCCCTCATCAAATACAATGCTATGTCAATGTGCTGCAAATGTATACAACTATTAAGAATGAAATAAAGTATAAGCAAAATACAGAATGTTAAAAAGATTACATCACTACTGAGCCATCCATGTTGCTTCTGAATATCTTCAAAAAAAAGTTTTGGCTTCGTGAACAATATCAATTCCACATGTGCACTGCATGAAAACAAATAACATAAGAACATATATGTTGTAACTTCATAGAAATAATTACATTATTTGACAGATACCTGTCAGGAGCATTAACCAACCAATTCTCTAAGTCATCTGCCTTAGCCGGATCAAGCTCTCGAAATGGGTCAAATGCATTAACATTGTCAAGCTTCCTTCTCTTCTCTGGATTTGTAAAAGGAGATCGAAGAACGAGTGACCTTTTCTTAATTCTCATCCCGCGTCCATTTTGACTTGAGTCATTAGACTCATCTTCTACCAATACAGGGACTGACTCCACATGAGTTTGATCATTATTCAACGTGTATGGTACTTGTCCTTGCTCATTTGCCACTTCTACAGGAATTGGATCCTCATTCACATAAACACCTTGTTTTAGTTCATTGCCATCTATAGGAACTGGTTCATTTACCAACAAGTCATCACACACTTGTCTTTGCTCATTGACATCTTCATTCTCATCATTTTCCACTTCTAGAAGCATTGGATCAGAATTAGCATCAGTTGCTTGTTTTAGGTCATTTCCATCTGTAGGAACCGGCTCATTTACCAACAAGTCATCAAATACTTGTCTTTGCTCATTGCCATCTTCATTCTCATCATTTCCCACTTCTACAGGAACTGGATCCTCATTCACATCAACACGTTCCTCTCCAGTGTTCATAAATCCACCGCGAGAAGGAGAGTGATATATGTAAGGTGTCGATGGGTTAGAATTCTTAATCCAATGCACAATAGATGATACCTTTTCGTTAATTTGTGTACACAAAGATGAAACACAATCAAACTTTTGATCCATGTAAGAACGCATCTCCTTTATTCGCCTTTCATTTTTCCTGTCTAAAGTCTCAACTATCTGTACTAATTGTATCCTTAATTCCTCAGCGAACTCATCTCTAGATGGATAAAGAGACGGATATGATGTAGATGGTCCCGGATGAAATGTATGAGCATCCGTAGAAGTAGGCGGCCTACGAAAGGAAGATGGATCCCGGGGAGATGTAGAGGCATTAGGAGTCTGACAAGTTTGGTGAGGACTGTCAGCACGAATGGACGAATCCGCTCCATTTACATTATCCACAAAGCTATCAACAGTTGGATCCTCCACTTCATCACTAAATGGATGAATCTCCATCCAATATGCTTTAGAAGCCTCCTCCAGCGTAGGCTTGAGCGTGCAATGAACTACAATCTATATAAAAAATGAGAGGTACACTTAGTTTTCAGAAAATATACAATATATTATAATCTACATTTCAACTATACTTACATTTGGTTCCTCCAGACTTGCACAAATATCCTTGGAGTTAGGCATTTCAGAAGAATTCCATCGACGTATCCTTGGGAGGTCAGCCTCCTCTACATTGTCAGCATATCTCCTTCCGATAGATGGTATGGCTTCATAAGCCCAAATCTGCATAAGATTCACAATATTACAATCTAAATAGAATGAATAATAAATTGTAATTTTAAAAGCATTACCTGCAACGCGAGTGGAAATCCATAAACTGAATATGGATATTTCTCATTATTTGCCAAGTATGACTTCACCAATAACCTCCAATCTCTCGTGAAGACATCAATAGTGCGGGCAAACGCCTTTCTCCCCCAAGGATAACTATTAAAAGCCTCTAAGTCATCAACCATTGACAAGTGTTCTAAATTTATATATGTGTAGTTTTCTTTGGGCAGTAATACCGTTTCCAAAATATATACAAGCCCAATCTTGTACTTGTCTTTCATAGACACCTTGCGACTTTCAATAGCTTCCTTCAAATTGTAAACAGTTATGCCTTTCTTACACTTTTTAAAGTGTTTCTTCACCAGTCTATCATTATTTACAATATGGGACTCCAAAGAAGGTTCCTCACTAGCTCTCAATCCCGTTATCAATGTGAACTCATATAATGAAAATCTTGTTGGCTTACCACCAATTGAAAACCAGACCTCATTTTGTTTTTTCGTCCTAATCATCCTCATT
>JAGHKM010000163.1:0-24595 GCA_019097785.1 Fraxinus excelsior
TTAGGTAAAGAGGAAACACGATTTCAGCTCAAAAAAGACCAACACGTTTTTTTCAACAAGTAAACAGATAGACAGTGGGCTGGGTTTCATTTCCAGCTGGGCTAGCATAGTGGAGCCCAATAGTCATTGCATCATTGTGCCATATTTTTTCCCTTCATACTCCACCTTGGTACAATGATTTATACATCAATAGTGGTTATCAAATACACATATATCATCAGTACAGATTCCAGCATCCACAACTCAGCATGGACCCACATTCAGCAAGGTCAAGCAGTCCAAGAATTTGTTTAAGGGCAGTACTTTAGTGCCTACATCAGCAGGGTTGTAATTAGTAGATATTTCAAGTTTCACAACACCTTGTGAAATAACATCTCTAATAAAGTGAAATCTAACATCAACATGCTTTGATCTATTATGAAAAACAGGATTTCTACTTAAATGAATTGCAGATTGGCTATCAGAATAAAGAACAACTTCTTTAATAAAACCAAATTCATTAAGTAACCATTTTAACCAAATTTCTTCTTTGATGGCATCGGTGGCTGCAATGTATTCAGCCTCAGTTGAAGACAAGGCCACAATCTTTTGAAGTTGGGATTTCCAGCTTATGCAAGAATTACACAAAGTATACATGTATGAAGAAGTAGATTTTCTATTATCTCTATCACCTGCATAATCAGAATCAGTAAACCCCTTTAAAATGACACCTTCAGCTTGTTTTCTAAACTGAATCCCTAAGTTTGAAGTCCCCTTAATGTATCTAAGAAGCCACTTCATGGCTTCCCAATGTACTTCACCTGGATTTGACATATATCTACTTAAAACACTTATAGAATATGCCAAATCAGGTCTAGAACACACCATGAGATACATTACAGATCCAGTTGCATTTGGGTAAGGCACATTAGCCATTCTTTCAAACTCTTCTTTAGTTTTAGGACAAAACTCATTTGATAGTTTAAAATGATTAGCCAAGGGGACACTAACACTTTTGGATTCAGCCATAGAAAACTTGCTAAGTAATTTTAAAATATAGGATTTTTGACTAAGACTTAGTGTGCCTTCTCTTCTATCTCTCTTAACTTCCATACCTAAAATCTTTCTAACCGGACCTAAGTCCTTCATTTCAAATTCAGATTTTAGTTTGTCTTTAATTTCCTCAATCTCCTTTATGTCATGACTTGCTAATATCATGTCATCCACATAGAGGAGTAGGTAAAGGGAATTAGCTCCACCTTGACCCTTACAATAAAGACAAGTATCGAAGTTACTCCTCTTAAACCCAAGTCCAAGAACAAAGTTATCAAATTTTTTATACCATTGTCTTGGAGCTTGTTTTAAGCCGTATAGGGATTTCTTAAGAAGGCATACTAAGTCAGCTTTCTTGTTCACTTCAAAACCTCTAGGTTGTTTCATGTAAATGGTTTCATCTAAGTCTCTATTTAGAAAAGCAGTTTTTACATCTAATTGGTCCAACTCCCAATTAAATTGAGTAGCCAAAGCAAGAATGACACGAACTGTAGTAAATTTTACTACGGGTGAAAAAATTTCATTGAAATCAACCCCTTCTTTTTGAGTAAAACCTTTTGCTACCAAACGGGCTTTATATCTTATGTCATTCTCACTTTGTTCACCCCTTTTTATTTTAAAAATCCATTTACAATCCACAACCCTCTTACCCTCCGGTCTCTTTACCAAAACCCATGTCTTATTTTTGTTAAGGGACTCCATCTCATCTTGCATGGCTGCAAGCCATTGTTTGGAGTCTTTGCTACTCAAAGCTTCCTCATAGGATTCGGGTTCTTCTTCAATCATATCATGATAGGACAGCAAGGAAACATCATTTTCAAACCTAGAAGGAGGTCTAATGGTCCTTCTCTCCCTATCCCTAACAAGTTGGTAATCAGCCAGGGACTGTCCAGGCTCTAAATCAGCCTCTATAACCTCAATAGGTTCAATTTCAGCTTCAGGTTCTTCACCATTTTGATGGGCAGATTGGTCAGAACCCTCCCCAGATTGCTCCACCTCAATTTCAACCCTATTTCCCACATTTTCAGATTGTTCAGAGGTCTCTAAAAGGTCTGCAGGTTGCTGTCCAGACTTGAAACAGGGCAGGTCATCCTCATTAAATACCACATTTCTACTTATAATGACCTTATAGCCTTTAAGCTCTCTCACCCATAGTCTATAGCCTTTAACCCCTTCCCCATAGCCCAAAAACACACACTTAAGGGCTCTAGGTTCCAATTTGCCTTCAGTTTGGTGTGCAAAGGCTGCACACCCAAAAACCCTCAAGTTACTAAAGTCAACAGGTTTTGCTCTCCATTTTTCCTCGGGGATCTTAAAGTCTATAGCACTAGAAGGGCATCTATTAATCAGATAACTAGCAGTCTTAACTGCTTCACCCCAAAAAATTTTAGGCAGGCCAGAACACAACAACATGCATCTCACTTTATCAAGAATAGTACGATTCATTCTTTCAGCCAAGCCATTTTGTTGTGGTGTGTGTGTGACTGTTCTATGTCTTAACATACCAGATAATTTGCACATTTCATCAAACTCATAATTGCAAAATTCCAAACCATTATCAGTCCTCAAAACTTTAATTTTCTTATCAGTTTGATTCTCAATTAAAAGTTTCCATTCTTTAAAAACATTAAATGTGTCAGATTTTGATTTTAACAAAAAAACCCAATTTTTCCTCGAAAAATCATCAATGACAAGCAAATAATATTTAAAACCAGAATGTGTACTCACAGTTGCTGGCCCCCACAGATCAGCATGCAAATATTCAAGTATGGAGACAGATTTATGCATTCCAGGTAGGAAAGGTAATCTATTATGCTTTCCTAAAATGCAGTAGTCACAAAAACTCAATTTTTCAATGTTATCTTTACCAAAAACACCCTGATTTTTCAAAATCTGTAGACCTTTATCACTAATGTGGCCCAATCTTTTGTGCCATATTTGTGATTTATCATTTGGGACTGAGATTACTGCTGAAGTGGATTCAAGAAAATTTTCAGTTTGTAAAATGTAAAGCCCATGTTTCTTGGGAGCTTCAACAATCAGCTGGGAGCTCCTCAAGATTTTAATGTAACCCTTTTTGATCACAATGTCAAAGTTAAGGTCATCTAACACCCCTAAGGAAATCAGGTTTCTTTTTAGATCAGGAACATATCTAGCCTTTTCAAGAATCAATTTCTTATTTCCTTTTAAATTTAAAGTGATAGTTCCAACACCTTTTACTTGACATGCCATGTGATTACCCATTAAAACCTTACCACCAGTTACATTTTCAAAATCAGTAAAGAAATCTTTATTAGGACACATATGGTAGGTACAACCGGAGTCAAGAATCCACTCTTGACAGGGTGGACTGTTAACAACCATATAAACTTCATCAACATTAGAATCATTATAAGCCAAAGCAGCTCCACCATCATTTTTAGACCTATTTTTGGAGTCAAATAGTCTTTTTGGACAGTCTTTAATAAAATGACCTTCTTCAAGGCAATAGAAACATTTCTTTCCTTTGCTATTCATTTTATTTTTGTCCTTAAAGTTGCCCTTATTCTTATGTCCAAATTTCTTATTGAAATTACCATGTTTGGGATTAGATCTGGACTTCATCATTAAACTAACACCACTAACAGATTCCCTCTTGTCAGATTTTAACTCTAACTCTTTTGTTCTTAAAGCATTAACAATTACATCAACAGTTAGAGTGTCCCTCCCATATTCAATGGCATTTTTAACATCTTTATATTTGTCACCAATGGAATTCAATAAAACCACAGCCAACTGTCCATCTGAGAGTTTCTCGTCACAGTTGGTTAGGTCACGGGTTAATCTGTTGAATCTATCAATATTAGCATCTAGGTCAAGAGATGGATCCAGTTTAAAACCAAAAAACTGTTTCAGGAGATAAACCTTATTTGGCATAGCTTTATTCAAATAAGTTTTCTCCAATTTTTTCCACAATTCAGCAGTAGTCTTAGTCTCACCAATTTCTCTAATCACATTGTCAGATAAATGCAAGAAAACAGTACTCCATGCAGTTTCATCTTGTTCAGTTACTTTACTAGATTCAAGATCAGTAGGCCATGACTCATCAATGGCTTTAGCACATTTTTGTTGAAGTAAAAGAGCTCTCATTTTCTGGCGCCAGAGACTAAAGTCTCCTTTGCCATTAAAAACTTCCATTTCAAATTTTGCCATTTTGAATGAAAAAGAATGTATGCAGATCAATCAGACACCACTCAAAGACTTGCAATGTGGATCAGTCAAGTATCAACACTCAAGGTGCATAAGAGAGAACACAGATTGCAAGTTCAGAATTATTTCAGACTATTCACAATATAACCAAAGCAAGTACAAACCAAATTGTACAGAGGCAGAAAACCACATACAGATATCAATTAAACTAAAGTAATACTGCAGGGATGTTTTTCTGAAATCAAGATTATCAAGAATCCTAACTGTGATCCAGGTAACCCTCAGATTCCAGACAACTCACGGTTTCTGGACAAAGGTATTACAAGGAGTCAGAGATTCAGGTTTTTAAAACACAAGTCAGGTAGTCTATATGAACAGAAAATATTCAACACAGACAAAAATCCTAACAAGGCAGTAGAAACCAATCAAGATAGTATAACCACACAATGTCAGAGTCCCAATTAATTCAGAACACGCAATACAGTTATACAACTTGATTAATCTTGAAAAAATTCAAGTAATGGTCAGATCTCACCAAAGCCCCTTTAACTAGGGTTTGAGAAAAAAACACGCAGTGAAGTTCAATGTACTATCAGTGTCAAGATCGATCACACCAAGCATCAAGATCTCCTTCCAAACGCTCTGATACCACTGTAGGGAGGAGATACACTGATTAGCTCAAAACAATCAACAAACATACATGTGCAAAAGTAGGAACTGAACATAAGTAAACTGTAAAGTATATATTGCACTTCAATATTCGAACACAATCAATAAGACTGAAATCATAAACACTAACAGGTTGTACAAATTTAACACAATAAATTTGTAACACAAGAAAGAACCGTAGCTTATAGTGTGGCCGAAAACCCCACAGGTTTCGATCTTCCAGATTTAGCTTCTCAATCTTCAAGAGTAGCCACTACAGAACACAAATCAAGCCCCAAGGTAGAGATTACAGGGATGGACACTCAGACTTGGCTTATATATCACACAAGACAGATGTTCCTTCTAATCCAACACACGGTTCACACAAGAACCAAGGTTCAACCAAGTAAATCACTCAAGATTACATACAGTCGAAGGAAAGCACCAGAAATCAGAGTGATTTCTGTAGAAGAAGAAGAGAACTCGAAGAAGAGAAGAAAAGGGCGCAGCCAGAGAGAGAGAGGATGAAAGATCTAGAAACCGAACGAACCACCCTCAAACCCTAATGACCCCCTTTTAAGTGAGTCACTCTACAGTCACCTATCCAACGGTGTTGGAGGCGACACGTGGTGACATCACAGGCGTCCAAGAAGTTAAGTAAAGAGGAAACACGATTTCAGCACAAAAGGACCAACACGTTTTTGCAAACAAGAAAATAGATAGACAGTGGGCTGGGTTTCATTTCCAGTTGGGCTAGCATAGAGAAGCCCAATTAGCCATTGCATCATTGTGCCACATTTTTTCCTTTCAGTGTCTTATTGCGAGAATTGTGTGATACAGTAAGCTTTGTAAGAAGGTTTATTTAGCATATGTGTGCTTAAGCTATAGGAAGATGGTATCTGCTTATGATATGGCACAAACTCGATATTGAATTTTAATAATATTTTATTGTAATTCAAACTTGATAATATTTTGTAGTATAAGTTCTAAATTAATATAATTATTCATTGCAGCCTGAGATGAAGTATAATTGTTAACTAAATATTATGGTCAAAATATTTCATAGAGATTATTTAAAGATTTTAAATTTATTTTTAAAAAGCTGGTATTTTAAAAGTTTTGATGCCAACTAGAAGATAACAGACAAGCTGCTTAGGTCACAAAATTATACTCTTTATGTATCAATCGAAAGAGCATAAAATCCAATGGATTAATTACACCCCTAAAGGAGGGACAGCATAAAACGAAAATGTTTAAAAAACCGTTACATGTTGTATCCTTCCAAAATGTGTTGCAGTGTACCAAATATATGGAGAATATATGTAACTATTGGATTTGAAGGTCTATTGTAAGTAATAAAGCGCGCCTACAAAGATGATGGGATTGATCTTTGTTAGGTTTTAAACTTCTTGACAATCTTTTGACAAAATTA
The DNA here is from genome assembly GCA_019097785.1 of Fraxinus excelsior. Classification (NCBI taxonomy): domain Eukaryota; kingdom Viridiplantae; phylum Streptophyta; class Magnoliopsida; order Lamiales; family Oleaceae; genus Fraxinus; species Fraxinus excelsior. The sequence goes on from JAGHKM010000163.1 coordinate 6,302, forward strand.
TTGTTGTAAAAGAGTTTTTAAAAGTCAAAGTGTCAAGTAGTAAGTTAGAAATCCTAGGGTTCGAGTATAAAACGAGGAAAAAAGAGTCGTCGCAATCTCGCTAGCCTCTTGCCCAACTGATACTCTAGCGGTAAAAATAGAAGTTGCGTCGCCTGCTTATCGCCTGGATTTTGCTTGAGCGATCTTGTATCACGAGAAAACTAATTCTCGTTTTTAAAAGTTTTTATCCAGTCCATATTACCAAAAATCTCTTCGCTATACATATGCACGCCTCCATTCAAAAAAAGAGTGTTGAACATTGAGAGAAACAAGTGATTACTTCCTCCATATCATTCCTAGAGTTCAACCTTCATATTGATTTTATCATTGCATTGAAAAAATCAACATCACATAAACCAAACACCAAATCACTTACTTCCATAACATCGTCGGTGTTCTGAAAATCAAGGAAAGGAACTGGAGTTTCGATTGTTGGAGAACGAGTTCTCATTAATCCACAGGAGATACATGAATTCAGAAGGTCGAGAGTTGGTGCATGAGCATGTAATCAAGAATAACTCTAGTAATTACAATCGGGACGTTAGAAATTACTAGAATTAGTTGAGTCTGGCAATACTGTAAGTTGATTCGTTTATAGTGGATTGTTTACTGACTTGGGCCCGGAGTTTTTACCCAGTTACGAGTTTTCTCCGTCAACAATTTTCAAGTGTTATTTATTTTTCAGTAATTTATTATCTGCTACAATTCAACATAGGATAGTAGTGCATGTGAATTCATCTGGATTAATTAATAATTGTGACTTGTTGCATTTATTAATTGGTAAATTTAAATTTCGCATAAACACATATTCACCATCTTCTAGGTGTTAGTTGGGTCGAACTCCGTTGGTTCAATCTTGTAGGTACTTTGGTAGTTAAGTAGGTAAGGATTGCAAAAACGAAGGGAAGGCAAACTGTTTCAATTGAGTCATGCACAAATTGATCATTGTTTATCTTAACCAATTGACGAGAGAGTTATTATGTGAAAGGGACTTCGTTCGCAATAGCGATCGAACAATGTCGTTAGTACCAATTGCATTCCCAGTTGATAAATTAGTCCCCACAACGTGCATACGCTGCACATTAGTGCAAAATGCCCAATTGGCTTTTGCTACTTTATCATCTTACTGGTTATGCTTGCTTGTCAATCAGTCCCCACGTTAACATGGATTATATCATAATACAAAAGCGAACTATATTCATTCACACGTTTTAATTGTCCATTTCTATATAAAATAAGGGTCTACCATCCTCCAATTTGTTACTTATGTACCACTTTTTGGGGCCATAACTATGGTCGACACACACAATTGGTATAATAAACAAATGGAAAAATGATTAAAAAATAATTCAACTTTGTTGTCTTAAATCTCCATTTAGTGCTTGTTAAATTTTATCTATTAGTTAAACTTAAATTTTAATCACACATCTCATGGGACCCACAACTTTTATCAAAAATTTTATTGCACACGCTCTATAATATAATTATTGTTAATGAGCATATTCAAAGGATTTTACAATGTATTTTTTTTTTCTTTTTATGCCGTGTATTTTAGTAGTGAATATTATTCGGCCCACAGTCATACAAATTTAAAAACGAGATACATGTTAATTATTTATGGTTACTATTTTCATTTTGTTAGATATAAGACATCAAATGTGCCATCGACAAACATTAAACACACATACATATAATGTTTACTTTTCATAATCTCCAGCATGATTTTCCAGCTTTCCCACATTCGAGGCATGACGCCATGCAGGATTGCGTGGAGGAGCTGGCTGAATCGGTGGACCAACTGAGAAGATCCATGGCGGAGATGAATGAAATTAAGGGATCAAATTTTGGGATATTGACAACTGCATGGAGGGGTTCCCCGGAAATGTGAAGGCTTCAGTGAGGGAACGGATTGTGAATGTTGCTCACCTCACTAGCAATGCCTTGGCTTTGATCTATAGTTACGCGGCTCGCCATAATTAGGTTAAAATTCAGCAAAATCTCACAATTAATGTCAGAATTGTATGGTCCAGTATGTCTTGCGGAAAGGGTTGATTAGGGTGTTGTTAAGCTATAGGAAAATAATGAAATATAAAATGTGGAGTGAAGCAACTAAAAAAAGGTAATTATAAGTGTCCTTTACGTAATTCAGTGACTACAAGTTCATACACCTCTTATCCTTATTAAATTAATTTAGAGTCGACTATCTGATCCTTTTGGACACTCCTTATTAGTAAGGAATAGTTACTTGTTTAAGACTATAACAACAACAATTTTAAAAAAAAAACATTGTACCTCATAAATTTAGAATCTTTTCGCATTCCTTATCTCGGACCAAAAGATAAAATGATAAATCTTATATATCGAGTATCGACTAAAGGAAGACAAGAGTTATTGGGTTATTTAGAAGTCAAATGAATTTCTTTTATCATTGTCTTCACGGATATTCTCAATACGAAACACTTTTTCCTGAAGAAATGGGAACACTAAGGGTCCGTTTGATTGAAATGTGGAAATTTGGTAGAAAGAAAATGTTTTACAGGGAAAAGATTTTTCTAGAAATTGTTTTACTGAGAATTGTAATTAATTTTGTTTATTGATATAATTTTTCATGGAAAATGTTGAAAGTTTGGTGAAAATTATTCATTAAAGTGATAATGTTTTCTACCATTTGGTCTAGAATTTATTCCCAAAAAAAAAAAAAATTGAAAAAAAACTATACCGAGTATCATTTGTTTGATTTTGTTTTGTATGGAAATTGTTAATAAAGGTGAAATTTTTTTACTATTGTGTATAGAATTTTTTCCAATTGCAAAAAAAAAAATCTGGAAAATATTTACCCATCAAAACATCTAGAATTTATTTTCTTCAAAAAAGTGGAACATTTGAAAAGTTGGAAAATATTTTCTCGAAAAATTTTTGCCTATCAAACACAACAAAAGTTGACATTTTCCATGGAAAATATGATTTATCAAACGGACCCTAAGGATGAATGGGAAAATGTAATTGGACTCTTGAGAGATGAACATCAGCCACGTTCATGTCTTGGCGCATGTTGAAACTAACTTTTAGTTAATAGAACTGAAAATTGATCCTTTTGAAATGAATATTCCCTTTGCATTATCAGGAGCTTTTACCTCTCAATGAGGATAATCGTCTCAGTTGAACATCTAAAATAAGTGAAAAGAAAACCAAAAATGAAAAATCGCGTTATGATTTGGACCAATACTATATACCTTTGTTTGATTCTTATTATTTTCAAAATACATTTTTCTCTTTTCTTTTCAATCACACATTTTTCAATAAGATAATATTATACATTTTTTTCTTATTTTTTAATCATACATTTTCCATCAATGTAATATTCCAAAATACATTTTTACAATAAAACGAAGGTCAAACAAGCTCTGTATACCATTTAGGAAAAGTAGAAGGGATTATCAATCCAAAACTTTAACAAATCCTAAAAATTATCGAACCCCTTTCATGCATATAAACCTTCCATGTTGAAATCAATGAGAATAATAAAAGCGGAAGCATACCTTGGTCCATGTGTCTGATCATTTGAACGGGTTATGATTTTTCAATTGATACATGATTTTCTCTTGAATCTTTTCTCTATTGATGGGATTGTAGAGATACAATTGGGAACAATGACTCATGATATAATAATTGAATATACAGTTATTATCTTTCGATTCTTATAAATTGGCCCATCATCAATTTAAATAACTGTTCTGGTCTCTACACTTTAATTTCATGACATTTAATACCCATTAGTCCAAAATTAATTTTAATGGATCACTTTATTGACTAATCTTTTAAAAATAACACCGCACGTTTTAATATACTACATGTGTGGCCCCATATGTTAAAATTTTCCAACATATCTGCTTATTAAAACAATTGTCTAACTTCTTTACCATTTACATATGCTTGGTCGAGACTTGAAATAGTTTTAAAACCTTAAAATGAATTCAAATCTCTAACCCACTGTAAAACAAGGCAATTAGGAGCAGCAACGGTCAAAGTAGCGGTAGTGTAAGTGTGTAATCGAGATGGCAATAGCAGCAAGGGCAACGAGGAAGCTGATGCAGAACAGTAGTTTTAAACCTTATTTAAAATATCCTCGTTTACTGCCTCATTTTTCGTTTAGTATTTTTTACTTTTAAATATAATTTACATTTAAAAGCACGTAACAATAAAATAAAGACGATTTTGGAACAAGAAGACCATGGTTTTTTTTTTTTTGTCCTCGTTCCAATTTTCCTACTTGGTCAAGGCAGAGCGAGATATTCTGCCATCCTTAATAAAAATGAATAGAATGAGGATGACATTGCAATTGAGACAATAGGTTGGGGTGAATAACGTAATTCTCCAGTTTAAGAATATGTATGATCAATGAGAATTAGGAACTTTGACCTCTTTATTTTATGTTACGGCGACACCTTGAGAGAATTATGAACTTTGATTTTTATTTTACTTTATCATCAACAATTATTAGTCAAATTACAGATTGATTTTCTTATCTGTTAAGATTCTATTTTCACAATTATTTTATTGCCCAATTCAAAAAACTAAATCCAAGGTCAGCCATCAACCTCTAAAAAATTGTATAAAACACACAGATATTCATAAAGAACAGAGATTAAAGAATCACAACGATCAATTACAAATATACAGATAAATATATATAGCAACGTATTATTGAGGAAAAAAAAACGTTACTTCACGTCTGTTTTAATCAATCTTTTCCGCTCTTAAATTTTAGAAACGCGTTTAGCGCCGCTAAGTGAAATTTTGTGCAGATTGAAGAAAGTCAAATTCATTTGGCGGTCCCAAAACCACATTACTTCTGTAATTGTTTTATAATATTATTATATTTTTCCTTAACGAGGGAGAATAGTATTTGGCAATTGGCATGCACGTTGTGATTTGTCAATTTGTGCACAAAAAGTGGTGCCACAAATTGTTGGCCTTCAACTACGACCATGTCACGACTCTAGTTTATATGCATTTTTGTTAGTAGTACAGACTCCCGTGTTTTTATGGTAATAAAATTAATGCACATAAAAATTTAAAATCTTATTACTATATAGTAATATTTGGGTTGTGAAGAGTGGTTCTTTAATACATTAAGAAAAAATTTTATGCAAAGTTTCTACGAAGGTTTTTTAATCTCATATTTAATTTTCTTTGTTTCAATGAAGTCATATTCTATTGGCTGACAGAATATCTATGAAAAAAAAGTAAAAATATACAGTGTATTAAGAATAATCTTTGTTAGATGTTGCATTTGAATTGGTTTGTTTTCATAGTCAACTATGTACTTCCCATCTGCATGACAACCAGGCAGTGGCACCACCATTTTTCTACTATATAAACAAATGTTCTCATGGTAATGACGATATTCAGAACCTAATAGAGCTCAAAAATGGCCATCAAGCTTTCTTTTTTCATATTCTTGATTTCCTTCTCCTTCTTTCTTGTCACCGACGTCTCTGCAATCCCATCCGATGGCATAAACGAGTGGTGCGACAAAACCCCGTACCCTGATCCATGCAAATATTTCATGAAACACGGTTCACGACATTTTGTACCTAAACAAAAGTCCGATTTCAGAAAAATGGCTATTGAATTAGCCATGGAACGTGCACTCAAAGCCGAGGTTCATACTAAAGAACTTGGGGTTAAGTGCAGAAACCAGCGCGAAAAAGCTGCTTGGGCTGATTGTTTGAAACTATATGGAAGCACCATTGAGCAACTTAACAAAACCATGGGCCCTAACACCAAATGTACTGATTTTGATTCTCAAACGTGGCTCAGTACTGCGTTGACAAACCTCGAGACATGTCGAACGGGGTTTTTGGAGCTCGGTGTTTCAGATTTCATGCTGCCTTTGATGTCGAATAATGTGTCAAAATTGATATGCAACACTTTGGCTCTTGGAAATAATGGAACTAATGATAAGGAAACCTATTACGGGTTTCCTAGTTGGGTTAAACCGGGAGACAGAAAGCTGCTGCAAACATCGTCCATTAGGCCGAACCTCGTGGTGGCTCAGGACGGGTCCGGGAACCACCGGACCATTAAGGCTGCCCTTGATGCTGCAGCAAGGAGGAGTGGCAGTGGAAGATTCGTTATACACGTGAAACGAGGTGTTTATAGGGAGAATTTAGAGATTGGCAATAAATTGAAGAATATCATGTTGGTTGGTGATGGAATGAAATACACTATTATCACTGGCAGTAGAAGTGTTGGCGGAGGCTCCACCACCTTCAATTCAGCAACCGTCGGTAAGTTCCTCCTCTCATCCACCCCACCCACCTGTGTTCAACTTCTTTACGTAAAAGCTTGATGTTAAAAGAGATGATAACTTATTTATTTTATGATTTCAATATATACGTCACAAGATACATTTTTTTCATCAATCGTTTCAAATTTGTACAAGTTTTTAACAAAAAAAAAAAAACTTGAAACTTCAACACCCTGTCCCTCCCCCGGGCCCCGTCCACCACACCAACGCAAACACACCTACATAAAAAAAATTGCTTTGATTTTTTCTTTCCTGAGGTCTTTGGATTTCAGTTAATTCAATCAGCAGAATTTTTCTATTTGAAGTTGTCATGATGTTGATTTATGGATATTATATAATGTTTCAATTCCAAATACTTGACTAAAAATGATGAATCTTTTCACATTGAAATTCTTCAATCTCTAGAAGCACAAATTTTCTGCTTGAAAATTAAGAGTCAATTTTCATCTCTCTCCAAATTAATAATAATTAAACGCAATAATCTTAAATTTTTTGTATAGTAATGCATTTGATAAAACATGTTCAATTCTCATTACATTCATGGCTCCTCAGCTGTCACCGGCGAAGGATTCATTGCTCGTGGCATCACCTTCCGAAACACAGCCGGCCCACAGAACCACCAAGCGGTGGCACTCCGCTCTGGCTCCGACCTCTCCGTCTTTTACCGCTGTGGTTTTGAAGGATACCAAGACACTCTTTACGTCCACTCCCAACGCCAATTCTACAAGGAATGCTACATATATGGAACAGTAGATTTCATCTTCGGAAATGCAGCAACAGTACTCCAAAACTGCATGATATACGCAAGAAGGCCTATGGATAACCAGAAAAACACCATTACAGCACAAGGCCGGACTGATCCGAACCAAAACACCGGAATTTCAATCCATAACTCTCGCATAATGGCTTCAGCTGATCTTCGACCGGTGTTGAGTTCATTCAGAACCTTCTTGGGAAGGCCCTGGAAGCAATATTCCCGTACAGTTTTTCTTCAGACGTACATGGATTCATTGGTGGATCCAGCAGGGTGGCTGGAGTGGGATGGTAATTTTGCTCTAAATACATTGTATTATGGAGAATATAGAAACTCTGGCCCAGGTTCTGCCACCAGCAGGCGAGTCAGGTGGCGAGGCTACCGTGTTATAACGAGTTCAACTGAGGCATCTAGGTTCACGGCAGCAAATTTTATTGCTGGCCGAACATGGCTGCCTGCAACCAATGTGCCATTCACTGCCGGCCTATAAATTGATTGTGTTCAGTTGCGCATGACTTTTGGATTGTACGTCATATTCTTTATTCTTTCTGCTGTCAATTTTGTGCAATTTCCCATGATGCGTATAATTGATTGTACAATCTAATAAAAAAACCTGATTTCTTCAATAAAATGGACTTTGAAATATTTTGGATGTACTTTCTCAACAATCTCCTTTAGTGGAATACATCATCTCGGTCCCTCGACCAATAATCTGTGTCTGTCTCTCAAATCAGAAAGGATCACATGCTCCATCTATTCTAAATCACCAGACAACATTGTGTTGAAAGCTAATCATTTCATTAGCAAATGATTGGAGATTCATCGTGCCTAAATTGGGGCATAGCTACCACTTGTTAGATTTCGAGTTCCATGCTAAAAAGTAAACCTGATATCCAAAGTAGCTCAATCTCTCAACAAGCTCGAGATCATTGTTATATCTAGTCTATGTAAAACTTTTATTTGCACTTTTCTTGACAAGTGGTTTGCATTTTATATTCTAAAATACAAGATTCGCAGAGTCTAAAAGCACAACCCGCAAAAAATAAAGTTGCTTTATTGAGTTGTAGCCTAGAAAGAGTCTGCAAGAAATGCGAAACAACTTGCTCACAAGTTCCCAACTTTAGCCTGCAGAAATGAACATATATGATGCAGTAAATATATCTACACACACAAATTCTATACAAGAGAGAATGTTATCAGTACATTTCATCCCAATTTACTGATAGTGATCTAGTTGTTGCCATAAATTATCAGGGAATGGCTACCTTGCTTAATAGCTGAAATTCTAGTCTTAACATCATAGATTTGAGCAGCATCATGAACCTTTTAATAGGATTTTTTGCATGTCTCCCAAATGTCCTTTGATGTCTCCAAAAACATACAAGTATCACTTACTTCAGGCATCATAGAGTCCACAACCACGACATCACCATAGAATCATCTTCATCTCAGGCTTCAAACTTCAGGATCTTCTGGTTTTGGACCAATTCCAAGAAGATGACTTGATTTTCCCTTCCCTTTTACAAAGGTTCGCCATTCAAACGATATCCTGGTTGAATATTTCGTAAATCTACCGTTGGTAATATCTGGGTTACATCAGACATGATAAAGACCATACGAAGATAAATAGATAGAAAGAAAGAAAGGAATAAAAACAGAATTTAAGTGCTCAAAACATTTCAATTTCACGATTGGCAATGAAGGCCGAAAGATTTAAAATAATAATAATAACAATAATAAAATTCTTGAAGAAGGATGTTACGAAGCAATGCACGCAGAAAACAAATTCAATTCCCAGAGATTGAAAGAAGCTCAAATACCATCTGAAATTATGGGAATAATATTTTCTATTCAACAATTGGAAGATTACAGATACATAGATAGCCCAACTACCTGACTCATGTATAACATAAAGAATATTTAAATGCTAACTAGATATACATCACATATTTAGAGGGTCAAAACCTGAGCATTCATCCGAAGAAAACAATAAAGAATAGTTGGTAGCATGCACCTGGTTTTCGTGCTAAATAATGATTACGGGCACACCTATAAAGACTATAAATTAATTAGACAGCACAATCACAAAGTACAGCAATGTGAAGTCTAATTACCAGAAGACACGAAGTGAGTAACTTTTAAAGGTATTGCTCCGTGTTCAATAACCTCCACATAATCAGCAAGCACAACAATGACAGTTATAATGAACTAAACCCCAGCTTTCTCACTATTCATTTGGCCGGCAAGCCTACTTAATAAACCTTTGCATATGATTGCTTTCGAATTTTCTTTTCTTGAGCATCAAGTCACGCACAATACAAACTTCGTCCAACTTGTTATCTTTGCATAAAATGGAAATCAACAAGTGAAGATTATAATTGCAAGGAACATAACCATGAGTAACCATATCTTCACATATCCTCAATGCATTAACACTTGATTGATTAGCACAAAACCAACCAAGCAGATTTTCATATAACAATTTCGAAGGTGAAAACCCTCTTTTCTGTATTGTATGTGATAGTGATAATGTATCAAATAGCCTTCTAGCCTTAATAAGGCCTCTTATTAAAGTGTTATACAGTAACTCATCCAGATCAAAACCACTAGCATTCATTTTATTAAATAGGCCAACAACAAGATCAGTTCCTCAAACTGGTTATGGCCATCAATCAGGATCATGAAAGTCACCTGATTAGGTTGCACTCCTTCTCTTTGCATTCTATTAAGATGATCATAGGCTTCCTGCATCCTCCCTGCCCAACATAACCCTGATATAATGGCATTATACAGGTACAAGTTTGGCATGAGTGGAACATTTTTTATTTTCTGGATTAGTTGCAGCGCAAAGAATTTCATTTCTTCCTGAGAACTCATCAAAATTCTCAAACTATTTTCCTTCGTTAAAATGGCACTTTGATGGAGTAAATCAAACATCAGCTCCTTTGCTTTCTTTGACATTGCATGGGGTAGATACCATTTTCCTTCAACACGCCTAATGTTTCTAGAAATGCCACTGACTAAGGCAATGCATGTGACTAGGTCTCTCTCAATCTCACTTTTCTCCATCAAATCAACCAATCTAAAAGCAAATTCAAACTCCCTCTTCCTCAAAAACTGGTTGATAAGGGAGGTATAAAGAACAACATTTGGCTTCAAACCCTCTTCCAGCATCCTATCCAGGTATAGGCAACATTTCTCAGTCATATTTTTCTTAACTGGCCCAGTTATGAGTGCTATATAAGCACGGTAATTTGGTCTAAGATCATACTCTTAACATATTTTCGAACAGCTTGCGGGCTTCATTCGCCCATCCATTCTTCGAGTAAGCATTAATCATCGTGACAAAGATGGTTTCATCGGGATCAACACCAAACTCGAGCATTCTCCTGAAAACTTTTTCTGCCTCAAATATCTTTTTATGTCTGCCAAAATAATCAACAATAGAGTTGTATATAGCAACAGTTGGCTTGATTCCCCTCTCTTCTATTTGGTCCAAAATATTAAAGGCTAATGGCAAGTCACTGTGTATACAGAATTCATTAACTAATATCGACAAAGTTGTATGGTTTGGAAAAAGACCCTGATCCTGCATAATTTCAAGTAGAGACTTTGCATCCTCAACTAATCCATCCTGGAGAAGGCGCTTAATCAAGGAATTATATGCAGAAAGTAAAGGCAAGAGACCTAGACTTGCCATCTTATCTATACAGAGAAAAGCAGAGTCAAGTTTCCCAACCATACACAACGCAATCGTGTAGATACTAAATGCGATATCAGCTAAACAAGACTGGCTTCTGGCAATTTGCTCCAGCAGACACTCAATTTCAAGCATTTTATCATCCGCACATTTATGTTCCATGTAGCTAGGAATACTTGAAAGTTCAATCTTGTATGCCTTTGTGGCAATTGCCTGCAAAATTGTAAGAGCTACATGCACCTCATCCCCTTTAGGATGATTCTTGGCAAGGGTAAAGAAAAGCACATGGTCAGGAATAATCCCACTGCCCAGCATCTGGAGATACAAACTGTCTACTTCCTCAAACCTTTGTTCCTTTCAGAGTGAACTGATTAAGACCGTGTAACAATGCACATTGGGAGCTATATTGCACTGGAGCATGTAGTTCAAGAGCTCCAAGCTACAATCAACTTTCTGGTCCTAACAGTATTTGCTAATCATGATTTGGTAAGTTACTATGTTAGGCTTCAATCCACAATTCACCATCTTATTATACATCAACCAAGCCTTGTCAAACAAACCCAAGTGTACAAACCCGTGAATCAATGTATTATAGGTGTAGTTATCTGGCTCACAACCCACCTTAAGCATTCTCATAAACAACCTCATAGACATCTTCATTTTCCTGCTCTTGCAATACCCATAAATTAGATAAGTGTACATAACTTTATTCATTGAAAGATCATAAGACTCCATTTCCACATTCAACGACTCGGCCACCTCAACCCATCCTCACTTGCAAAACTCAAAGATCAACAATTTCCACAAGTGAACTGTTGGTGGCACCCCTCGATCCATCATCACATCAAACACATAAAGCGCCTCATCCAAGTACCCCATAAAACACAAACTATCCACCAACCTGTTATAACATGTGAAATTGAACATAAAGTCACTAACCTTGGTAAAGCAATCATAGCCCTCCAAAACTCTATTTTGTTCACAAAATCCTCTAACTATAGCAGCACACGCCCCAATACAGGGTCTATATTTCAATTCAATCAGCCTGTCAAAATAAGACTTTCCTTCATCTATCCTCCCCAGCTTACAATAACAAATAACCGTAGTATTCAACAAAGCACGGTCCGGTTCAATGCCTTTACCAACTATACAATCTACATAAAAAGCCTCAGCAATTTGAGACTCACCAGAAGTCACGAGCTTCCTAATAAGACAACCATAAGTGACTAGATCAATCAGCATACTGTTAAACAATTGAAAAAAGAGAAAAGGAAAAAGAGAGGCTAGGGTTTCATTGAATCTGCATAATGAAAGTGAATACAAAACCTACATATAGAGAGACTATATATAGTCTAAAATAAGGAAAACTAAAAAGACTATTCTACCCTTAATAAACAATAAAATAAAATAATACTATATTTCTTAACATCTCCCCTCAAACTCACGATGCGGCAGTTACAAGCATCGAGAGTTTGCCAACTAGAAAACGAAAACGAGAAATAGAATGCGACTTAGTAAAGAAATCTGCAAGCTGCAAAGAAGAAGAAACAAAAGGCAAAGTAATTGTGCCATGCTTGAGATGATGACGAGTAAGGTGACAATCGATCTCAATGTGCTTAGTCCGTTCATGAAAAATCGAGTTGTGGGCAATCTGAATAGAACTCTGGTTGTCGCAATACATAGGAGTAGGATGAGAAAGAAAAACTCTCATATCTTCAAGTAACCAACGTAGCCAAACAATCTCTTTGGTAGTAGATGCCATAGCACGATATTCTGCTTCGGTTGAAGATTGAGAAACAATAGATTGTTTCTTGCTCTTCCAAGAAATAAGAGAATCACCCAAAAAAATACAGAAACCAGTAACAGACTTGCGATCTGTGGGATCACTGCCATGATCAGCATCAGAGTATGCACGCAACTCCAAGGAAGATGTGGATGGAAGTAAAAGACTCTGAAAGACTGTACCCCGAAGATACCGCAAAATACGAAGAACAGCTGCCCAATAAACTGTAGTAGGAGAAGCAACGAACTGACTAACAACATGAACAGCATATGCAATATCTGGACGAGTAATAGTGAGATATACCAAGCTCCCAACAATAGTACGATATAAAGTAGGATCCGACAAAGGTAAACCATCAGAAGAAGAATACTTTGCATTAACCTCAATGGGAGTATCAACAGTCTTATTATCAGTAAGTCTAGCTCGCTCAAGAATATCTGCAACATATTTTGACTGAGAAAGAAGATAACCTCTAGGTGAGCAGGCTACCTCAATACCCAAGAAATATCGTAGAGAACCCAAATCTTTCATTTCAAACTGTCTAGCTAACTCTGTTTTCAAAACTGAAATACCATCAATATCATCACCAGTAATAATCATGTCATCAACATATAAAGATAGAATGATACGACCTGCATCAGTGCACTTAACAAAAAGAGCATAATCATGACTACTAGAAGTAAATCCAAGGGAAGAGATCACAACAGAAAATTTCTCAAACCAAGCACGAGGTGCTTGTTTGAGACCATATAACGCTTTCTTTAGCTTGCAAACATACCCAGAATCATGTGAAACACCAGGAGGGGGTGCCATATAAACTTCTTCTTGAAGATCTCCATTCAAGAAAGCATTTTTAACATCAAGTTGAGAGATACGCCACTGACGAACGGAAGCTACTGCAATAAGAGTACGAATAGTAGTCATTTTTGCAACAGGAGCAAATGTTTCCTCATAATCCATACCATACTGTTGAGAGTACCCTTTTGCAACCAACCGAGCTTTGTATCGCTCAATTGATCCATCAGAATTAGTCTTGATCTTATATGGTCTGCTAAAGAAAAGCACAAATCTTTATGAGTCAATTGAGGTGTTGAAGAGAAAAATGACGATGGTATGGACTCTAAAGGTAAAGGGGAAGTGCTACAGGGGTAACTTTAAAATTGGCCTAGTCAAAAGGCCATAATTTCCTTTTGACTTTTTCACAAGTAAATAACTTCAAATTGGCCTAAAGGTGTTTAAAAGACAAAATTACCCTTAAGTGAATAATATAATTACAAAATATGATATTGTTAAAAAGACAACACTGCCCTTTTAGTTAACAAATAAAAACCAAACACTCCCTACATAACATTACAAAATCAGCTCAAATACAGATAAAAATTCTCTCATCTTCTACACTCTGAAAATCTCAAAAATATCCATAGCTGAAGAAAAAAAATTCTCGGTCAATTACTTCAAATCAGTAAGTACATTTACATATGTTTAATTTCGTTTTCGTTAAATATGTGCATGTTTTTTACTTGATAAATTAAGATTCGACGTAGGAGTTGGCAGATAAATTTTTTTAGCAGATGTATATAATTTATTGTAAGCATAATGGGAAAAGAATTCATCTGCATAACTTTTCGATTGGTTTGCCTTAACGGCTGTTACGAAAAACAACGAAAAGGTCCAAAAAAATGGTTAACAGCCTAAAAAATCGACTAACAAAACAGCCAAATAATCGGCTGTTTGTGCCTAACAGCCTATTTTAGGCTGTTAACAGCCTAATTTTGGGCTGTTAACAGCCTCAAAATTAGGCTGTTAACAGCCTATTTTGGGCTGTTAACAGCCCAAAATAGGCTGTTAACAGCCTAAAATATGGGCTGTTAACAGCCAATATTTTGGGCTGTTAACAGCCCATTTTTGGGCTGTTGACAGCCCATATTTTAGGCTGTTAACAGCCTATTTTTGGCTGTTAACAGCCCATTTTTGGGCTGTTAACAGCCGATTTTTTAGGCTGTTAACGGCCTAAAATATTGGTTATATTTTAAGGCTGTTAACAACCTAAAAAATCGGCTGTTAACATGCAAATATTGCAAATTTTAGGTGCTGTTTTGTTTTTTAATAAGTTTCTATTTGAAATATTTACAAATTCGATTTTGTCATGCCACACAGATATGAGGATTGTACTCCCGGTTTGTTATTTTGGTGATTTTGAGTTGGATGAAAATAATCGATGGACATGGAAATGGACAAGTGACGGACAACGTAATATGCCAACACATATAACAGAGACTACATCGTACGACGAACTGTACCATGATATACAGAAGAAGCTGAACGTCGATTTATCTCTATACAATATGGTACTGAGATATCAATTCCAAGAGCATTTGCCATTTTCAATTCCACCTGCAAAGGTTACATCTGATATTGACGTGAGTTATCTGTATGATTTGAACAAAACGCAACTGACACCAATTTGCGTGACTTTAGTGATGAAGGACGACTTAGAAGGTAGAAATGAACATTCGGATGGAGCTGATGACAATGCAAATAATTTTTGGGATACGGTGGAGATAGCTCGCGAGGATGACACTAATATTCCCGAGGCAGTTGTTCATCATCATGACATCACTAAGACGCACATAATTCAATCAGTAGTTCAGGACAGTGAGAATGTAAATGAATTTACAAATGAGGATTTAATTGGTTTATCCCGCTCAGGGGCCGGAACAAGCGGACCTTCATCTAATTCTTCACGTGTGGTTCCCGATGAAGAAGATTTGTATGTTGAGCAACTGTTTGAAACGAAGAAAGCTTTACAGGAAGCTGTGCACCTCCTGGCATTGAAATTCAATTTTGAGTTCAAGGTAAAGAAATCAAATAAATCATTGTTGACAGTTGTTTGCGTTGACGACAGTTGCCGTTGGCGGTTGCGAGGGACTAAGATGGATACGAATGAGAATTTTGTAGTTCGCAAATATATACGGGAACATACTTGTGAATTGGGGATTCGTCAAAACGATCACAGACAAGCTCGATCATGGTTTATTGGACGACAGATAATGCACAAGTATCAGAACCCACGGACGATCTATAGACCTTCAGACATCATTAACGACGTTCGACGAGAGTACGGAGTGGTCATGAGCTACCAGAAGGCCTTGAAGGCCAAAGAATGTGCGTTGGAGGATTTATTGGGCTCGGCCGAGGAGAGTTATGCTAAATTGGCCAGATACTGTCATAATTTGGGGACAACGAATCACGGTTCCACTTTTTTCATTGAGACGGAGGGCGAGAAATGTTTTAAGTATTTATTCATGGCTCTTGGACAATGCATTAGAGGATTTACAAATGCGATGCGACCGGTCATTTTAGTGGACGGTACAACTCTAAAATCGAAATACAGGGGTACGTTGATTATTGCTACATGTCAAGATCCCAACATCCAGATTTACCCACTTGCATTCGGCATAGTCGACAGCGAGAATGATCGGTCAATGAGTTGGTTCTTTACGAAGCTCAGGGAAGTGATCGGGGAAGTCCCTCATCTTGCATTCGTAACAGATCGGGGTCAGTCTCTAATAAATGCTATTGCTGAAGTCTTCCCCGAGGCACATCATGGGTACTGCATGTACCACATACAAGGTAATCTGAAGACTAGATACCGGGGCCAAGGCATCGTTTCATTGTTCAGGAGGGCGGCCGAAGCTTACAGTGTCGAGGAATGCAATAAGTGGTTGGTCGAGATAGGGAAGAAGTCGATATCGGCATGGGATTATCTTACAAAGATCAGTGGCGGTGATGCCATCGGCAACGGTGATGCCCTCTGCGGCGCATCTGGCCACGGCAACGGTGATGCCCATGAGGGCGAGGAGGCACCTTGCGGTAGGGGCGGTGAAACCCTCGGAGGTGAAGCCCTCTGCGGCAGTGGCGGCGATGAAGTAATCGGCACCGGGGGCGGTGATACCCTCTGCGGTGGCGGCGACGGTGAAGCCCTCGGCACCGGCGGCGGTGAAGCAGTTGGACCGCCCCCCTACACGGATTGAAACATAAAAAATTATTATATTTAATGAAAATTCGAATAACACATGCAAATCGATGATATTCAATTCACGTACCTCATCTCGAGCGGCTTCATCATGCCCATGAGCGGCCAATTCACGCACATATCCACGTCCCTCCTCCTCCATCGAAGGCATCAACTGCGTTATGATTCGAATCTGGCATAACAACATTTGTTAATGATCACATTAACATATTTTGGAGCTACACACAACATAAATTGCAAATGTATTATCTTACCTGAGGGTCGTCGAGGAGAGCTGATAGCTTTTTGCTAGTCGGACATCCCTCTGCTCGCCAGTGATGCATCCGAGGGCAGCGTGTCTCCCCTCGCCTCGCAAACTGGGTACCTAGGAGGGGGACCGTCTCGTACGCCCAGATCTGCAACACATACATACAATTATTATATTCATATTTATTGTAAACAATATTATAATAAAGTATGTCGAACATTTACCTGCACGGCAAGGGGTAATCCGTATGTATCGTATTTACGCATGGTCCCCTTCGGCCTCGAGTGTGATCTGGTGAATACGTGCACCGTGTCCTCAAAACATCTCCGGCCCCACGGATATGTGTTGAACACATCAAGATCGTCGACGATCTGCAGATGGAATAGGTCAATCCCAGTCCTCCGATGGTGACATCGCAACACGCTCTCAAGGATGTAGACCAGGCCGAGCTTCAGTCTATCCAACATATCGTCACACCTCGTGATCGCGTCCATCAGAGCCGACAGCAGCACCGTCCCATGTCCCTCAAAGTAAGTGTCGTGCAATCTGCCTCTCTGAGTATCAGTACGAGCTGCATCATCACCCGTAATCTGCAGTCCTGTGATGAGAGCAAAATCAAACATGCAGAAACTCGAAACCTTGCCCCCAAGGTCGAAGTGGAGGGCATCGCCGTCGACTGGAGTAAGCAATCGGCACAGTAGTGCATCGAGGATCTGCCCGGAGAACTGTACGTCTCTCAACTCGTACAGGGGCCAGAGAAATGAACGTCGAAGCATATCTGCATGATGCTCATCAAGCAGCTCCAACACGGCAGTGTAACTGCCGAAGTTACCGTTCCAGGTAGCCTTGCCCGGCATCTGTCTCAACGTCACGTCCAAGTGATACTCCATACTGCAAAATTGAAAAAAAAAAAATTAACTATCAGCACTTCGAACATAAGATAATGAAATACAGTAAAATCGCATAACAATTACAATTATTTATTTCGTTATACTATTAATGATCATATTAAAATTATAATTATAATTATACATATAAATTTTATTTAAATTTATTAAATTATCAACAAAAATTAAACGAAATAATTAGAAGTAACTAATTTGTTAAAATATAATATTTAACGGTTACAATTATTTATTTAATTATATTATTAATTATCAAATTAAAATTACGTATTCAATTATAAAATTTTTACTCGGCTTCGTAAAATATTTAACAATTAAATAAATAATATATAATTATTTATTAACAATTACAATTATTAATTTCATTATATTAATAATTATCATATTCAAATTAAAATTAAATAATATAAATTTTATTTAATTAAAAGGAAAAAAACAATTAAATAAATAATATATAATTATTTATTAACAATTACAATTATTAATTTCATTATATTAATAATTATCATATTCAAAT
>JAGHKM010000164.1:0-24515 GCA_019097785.1 Fraxinus excelsior
TCGTTATCAAAATCTTACTCTGATGGATTTACATGTACTTCTATATTGTTGTGAACATAATTTCAAGTTCTACTATATTTATATCTACCATTAATTTTTGTTTACTTCTTTGCATATACATAGGGAAATAAAGTAACAGCAACAATGTATGATGCAAACATTACTGCATTAAATGATTAGTTTAAACTAGGAAAAACATACATTGTCTCAAATCCAACTGTGAAGGATATCAAAAGTGAATTCCAAAATTTACCTGGAGAAAAAATTTGGACTATAACTGGAAGAACAAAAATTGAAGAAGTGCATGAAGATCATTTGAACTTTTTATTCTCAAAACATAAACTTACTCCATTTGATGAACTATAGAAACACATGGACAAAAACGTAAACATAAGTAAGTTTCCAATTTGAAATTTTTTTTTTCATAATATAGTCTTTTTTTTATGCTTCCCACACGTATATCCAAAATATATGCACATTTTTTTTTGTAGGTGTCGTAGGTGCTATCGTAGATATACGACCAAAAGTGACTCGTTCAGACAAGATTTGGTACAGAAACGTTTCTACAAGGTGTTGTCTTGATTGACAAAAAATTCCATACTGTTATACTAACCATGTGAGATACTTTTGCTGAAGAAAAAACTAATAAAATAGTTGAGAATCTAGCAAATACACCTATAATCTGGGCTACAAATCTCAAAGTCTCTTCGTCAATGGTAAATCTATTATACTACAGTTTTATTTTAATTTAACAAAACCACAATATATAAATTCTTCTTTGTCATGCAAGTATCACTCTTTCTACCAAAGTAAACAACACTTTCTTCATTGATGCTGAATTACTTTTGTTGTAGAGTACAAAAATTGGTATTCTATTACAGTTAGCACACACATGTTCCTTCAACATACATTGCTGCATATTCTATATAAAACTAAACATATAATTGTTTTTACAGGGTGGAAGCTAATAAAGAAACATTGGACAAACTCATAGGAAATAAATCATTTGTAATTGTTAGCCCACCTAAATTTACCCCTCCATCTGAGAAGAAGTTTACACCAATTGCTGATTTGTTGGGAGTCTATCTAGAAGTAATTATAGATTACTTTATATGAAATAAAATTAATATATATATACACATTGTTTAGATGTTTTATATACAGTGAAATACTTTTTCCATTTACTTACATATAAATTTTTATTCTCAGGAAAAATTTTATTAGGTAAGTGCACAATGGAAAATCAACACAAAGAAACAAACCTTCTGGTACATGTCTTGTAATAATTGCAAAAAGACATCAAATGGAGATTTTGGAGAAATTCACAAATGTAGATTTTGCAAATATGAACAAGCAAAGGCTATTCCAAGGTAATTTAAGTATATTTAAATCTTTACTAGAAATTTTCATTCAAACATTACTAGAAGTTT
Source organism: Fraxinus excelsior (assembly GCA_019097785.1). Taxonomy (NCBI): domain Eukaryota; kingdom Viridiplantae; phylum Streptophyta; class Magnoliopsida; order Lamiales; family Oleaceae; genus Fraxinus; species Fraxinus excelsior. The sequence continues at coordinate 1,431 of JAGHKM010000164.1, forward strand.
TAATTCAAACATTACAGGATACAAATTCCCAACTAAAATCTTTTATTCTTACAAAGCAAATGCTTTGATTCACCTTCAAGACAAATCAGGATCCTTGGATGCAAGTATCATAGGAGATGCTGCAGAAAGATTGCTCGAAACAAATGCCAATGTGTTAACGGATTACTCTCCAGAGGTAAAATGTTCACCCTCAAATATAATTCCCAACAAAAATAATACTAATTTATTAATACATATTTCATTCACAGACACCAATTCCAGAATTGAACAACATCATGAAACAAGAAAGCCAAATGGAACTATTATTTTATTTAAAAGTCGCAGAAAAACACCACACTCCACCAGAATATCGATTTGAAATCATCACAGCAATCAATGATGCCAGTATTTCAAATACAACTGATGATTAGACTGAACAACAAGAGAGAAAAAACAAAGAGAAAATGTGCACCCAAGTTAGTGAATCTCCTGCACAGAATGAAGAAATCAATTTGCTGAACAGAAAAAGATCGCTTCTTGAAGAACCAGTTTTAACTACTGAGCCAAATCAGAAGAAGAAAAAAATGAACAAATCAATGTCTTCGAGTTGAAAGAAAAACATAAATGGTAGCTTTTTGTGGTGCAATACAAAAACATGAATGGTAGCTTTTTGTGGAAGTTGTGTACTCTATTTTGCATCAATGACTTCTTACCTAATGATACAAAATGTTGTAGGATTTCATAAATATTGTAACTTAAGTATGGTTTTTGTGGACGTCTTCATGATGAAGCTAATGTATTTAAATTAAAGTTAATGTGTCAATTTTAGAATAGTGGCTTTCACATGTAACCTATTTTATATATCTAATGATATTTAGTTGTTCTTTAGAATACTAGATAGATGACATGTTAACTTATGTTATTGTAGTCTTCTGTTTTACATACTATATTTATACCATAAATATATATATTTAATCATCCATTGTACTTTCATTAAAAATAACATAACAAATTATTTTAAATATTTAACAAGTTTTAAATTACAACCAACTTACACAAAATTGTTTTTAAATTTCAATTCAAAAAAAAATTGTATATATAAAATATATAGTATATAAAATTAAATGAAAAAATTGGAATTCGTAGGTACAGACTCCGCAAATGCGGAGTGAGACTCCGCATGTGCGGAGTTTAGCTCCACATCGTGTGGATTGACTCCGTACAAATGCGGACACTCAGGTCCGGTCTCCGCATTTGTGCGGAGTCACTCCGCACAATGCGGACTTGAACTTCGAGTGCCGTGCGAAGTTCTACTTCGTATATCACTTTTTTTTTCATAATTTACTTTTATTTATTATTTAGAAATTACAATTCAACAATTATTAAAATTTGTATTCCTTAATTATTTTTAATCATATATATTTACTCAATAAAAAACCTATTTAAATAACAACTACAACATATAAAACATAAAACAGTAAAATTATAGTATTTTATTAAATTAAATAAATATTTAAAACTATGTTTAATGTAAAATCATTTTTAATGAAATACATATTTAAAATTTTATTATATTATAAATATAAATATAATAATATAACCTCATCTCCTCCACCATACAAACCTTATCTTCAAAAACTTCTCTCCTCAACACACACACACACACACACACTCTCTCTCTCTCTCTCTCTACAAGCAAACCAATCTCTCTTCAACACTCTCTCTATCCAACCAAGCAAAGCAAATCAAGGTAAAAAAAAATTCCTGAATGATACACACATCATGCATACAGTGCGCAAACACAGTGTCCGCACTGTATTCGCACACGTTGCGGATATCGTATTCGCACGGGTTCGCAACATGCGATACTATCCACACGATGCGGACATCATGGTGTCTGCACGACACGGGCACCATGGTGTCCACACTGTGCGGACACCGTTTCGGTACGTTGTCTGCATAGTGCGGATACGATCTATCTGCTAAGCTATCCTACATGAGTTCCTCTATTTTTGTTGGTTATTACTGAATTTCGAATATGATAAGATTTTATTTTTTATTTTTTTGTCTATTTGAGATAAATAAATGTGTAAAATAAGATAACTATGGAATTTAACTTATTTATGTCTGAATTATGATTAGGTTGTTGCACGGGGAACTAAAATAAATATTTTAAAATATTTTAAAGTTTTATTAGTATGTGTGTTGACTATTAAATGAGTTTATTGTAATTATATTGCCTATTATGTAACTTTTTATGTCGGTCATATAGATTTCATAAAATCTTAGAATCGTAATACTGTGTTATAACTTCTGATCCACCTCACTTAAGTAATATAGCTTATTTTTAGATTCAATGTAGGGTACTTGAGTTTTGTACAGGGATGCCTATACATTTTTAATAGCTAAGTTTCATTGATTACTTCTACAGATGTCTTTGGAATATATCATATCTCCAAACCATTGATTTTCTGCTACAATTACTCAATATCCAAATCACCAATATGTTAAAGATTTCATAGAACTTATCAGTACTGATGACCAATCATCTTTAATGTGCACTAATTTCTATGAATTCATATACGTATTTATTCACAAAGTAGAAGATGAACAACAATTTAGCAGTAAATTGGTTCACGAATTCATAATGAGGTTTGTCAATTCGGGAAAAAAAATGAAATTTGGGTAAAATTAGATGACTATTTAGCCCGTTTTGGTATGCAAGAATTTTGTCTCATTACTGGCTTACCTTGTCATGAGATATCTATAAATCTCAACTTCAACAATGATAGACTTCGAAATCAGTACTTCAACGGTACAAAAAGAATCAGTATGCGAATGCTTTCCGAAGCATTCCATCTATGCGAAGATCGACAAGATAAATTTAAACTTGGATTGGTAATGTTGGTAGAATGCATTTTAAAACCTACTGGAAGATTGATTGACTACAGAACTCTAGGCATGGTGGAGCATCTTGAAGATTTTCTTCAGTACCCATGGGGCCGAAAAGCATATTTTACTTTGTTAAACTCATTGCAACATTCACAACTAGAAAGAATACAGAGAATGCAAGAAAATAACAAAAATGAATGTAAATACTCATTAAATGGATATCTACTTGCATTCCAAGTACTTTTCTCCTATCTTTTTAATTTATTACTTAATTTATTTATAAATAAATATCTAATGTTTCTAATATGTATTCACTCGCACTATTGGATTTATCAAGCATTTCCCCAAATTGGGCGAAAGTTTGGCCGCCATTGATATAAAACAGAACAAGTCCCAAGAATGCACAAATGGAAACCGAATAAAATATTGACAGAGCAAATAGTTCAACAATTTTTGACTACCCAAGAGGTAATTTAATTATCCAACTATATTTATTTATTGTATTACATTATATTTTTTCCCCTCTTACTAGAAATTTAAACAAAATCATCTATATATTTTATTACAATTACAGATCGAAGTGCTTCCGATATTAGCACCTAATGAAGATGAATTAGAAACATTATAGTATACAACTATTTCATTGCCCCAAGATAACTACCACAATGTATTAGATCGTATTGTAAATGGGGAACTAAACAATATGCCACAAGCAACTCCAGAGGCTGAAGATGACACTAATAACTTCCCAATTCATCCTGATGTTCCAACAACCCATACTTCAGTTGAACCTGGTCCAAGTTCTGCTTCCATTAGTACTAACTAGAGAGGAAATAGAACAAATAATGAATAAATATAAGGAAGATATAGTGTCAAATATATGCAGGAAACAAGAAAGCCACTATGAAGCAATTGTCCAAAATCAAAGGAGTTATTTGAACAACATCAAAAGTGGCAACAAGACCAACATGAACATCTCTCCGAACAACAACAACACTCACAACAAGAATACTACCAAAGGATGCAAAGTAACATGCAACAATATTTTGATACTGGCTTCACTTCAATAAAATCTTACGTTACAGAAGAAAATAACAATATCCTGAATAAGCTATCTGAGTGGGGATCAAACATGGCTTCCTTCCATCAAAATATTCCTCTCCAAAAAAGTCCAGTTCATACTACACAACCACAACATGCCTTGACATCTCAACAACTTTTTCAAGTTGGGAATTTACCAGATGACAATACAAGGAAGCCAAAAAAGGGCAAAAACCATACAGCCTCCTCGTTATCCTTTAGAAGACTATCTCATGAAAAACTATACAACGATCAGAGATTAGATACCACACCATACATCCGAGTAAGAAATTGACTTTTATTATATGAACATTAATATTATAATTTACACTTACTTCATTTCATACTAATCTAAATTATATTATGCAGCGCAATTTGGGAAATTGGAAGCAGTAATATGTATACAAGAGACTCATTGAGAAATTTAATGGATAAAACAAAAGATATCAGTATTGCGGTTAGTCAAATAAAATTTAATACATTTTTTTCTATATTGAATACATCTGACTTACATTTATTTATTGTATTAGATTGTCGATGTGGAATTAAAATTACTCAGACAATTAATCAACGATGGTTGCACCCTTGTTTCTAAAGAACATGCAATCATGGACTTTAACTTTGCAGCAGAATGTGTTCGTCATCGCATATGGGCGGTAAATCCACAACGTACCGAACCTTTAACCTTGACTCTCTTTAATGACTATCTAAATGGCAACCTGCCAATTGCTGGTTGTCATGGATGCAGCTATATATTAATTCCATTTTCACATTCAGCTAACACTTGGTATCTTTGTGTTGTTAATTTGCGCAAATGGAAATTCCAAATCTATGATTGTAGTAACAATGAGGCCATGAAATGTTAGCAGATGCACATATAGTATACACTTGTGTTGATGCATTATTATTCACTCCAACATTTCTCTCTGGTCGATGAGATCTAAGCATCTATGCAACCAGAAAACTGAAATTGGACATCATACTTTATTTATCTTGTGCAAACAATGGGTAAACATTCAAATACTATTTACGATATCTCTATTTAATTTAATTTCACATTTATAATGCTATTTTTATCGAACAAAAAAAATCTTTTCTTTGCAGCCAAACTGCATATTATTGATGCTCAAATTTATAGAATGTTTCGTTTTGAACTATCCATTAGAAACAGTCAACCAAGACAGGATAAACATATACAGACGGAAACTTGCAACTGATATTTGTTTTAATAAATATTTCTTACACCCTCGATCATCATAATGTATTGCTTTTGGATTTCACACTTTTTTCATCATGGATATTACTTATTGGTGAAATTGGTTCAAAAGTTTCGATCAAAGAAAAAAGGTGTAACAGCAGTTCGATAGGAAGTCCAAGGCGGGCAGGTAAATCAAAGTAAATATCTTATAAACACATTTTCAATTTGTTAATTCAGTGGCAACTAATGCTGCACTTTTATACAAGCTCAATTCAACATTTTATCTTCAAAATGTGCATTTTAGTGGTTCTTGAAGTTTAGCTGGAAAAGTAGCATCTATAATTGGTAGGACTTTTGTTCTTCTCTTTTCGTGATAATTTGGTTTTAACATAAATTGATTATAATTACTGAGTAGAAATTGTCAGTGTTTTAAAAGGCGTAATGCGTGGAGGTCAAGTTAAAGGCTAGGCGAGGCATATGCGTAAAAAAGCGTAAAAAGGCGTTTTCTTATTTTAATATTATTTTAATTTTTAATCAATCAAAAAATCATTTAATAATTAAAAATAATACTTACTAAACATTTAAAACAGATTTATAGAAACTTTATACATTTTTTCAAAGTTTCCAACAAAAAAGATAAGTTTTAAATTTAAATACAAAATAGTAAATAAATAGCATAAAAACTTAAATATTATCTAACTCTTTATTGGAAGAGAAAAAATTTTTGATTTCAGTGGTTGTTTTAAATTAGGGCAAATTGAAGAAATTAACCTTTAATAAATTTTAACTTCAAAGAATTGAAAAAAAAAATTAGAATTTTTAAAAAAATTAAAAAAGGGTGCATACACGCGCATTAGCTGGCAGTCAACGCTAAATAAGGCGCGTTAACCGCCAAATAGCTTGGCGCCAAGGCGCGCTATTTAGAACACTGGAAATTGTTAGTATCAGCTATGTCATAGCTCCAATATCATTACAGTTGCTTAGTAACTAAACATGATTTCAATTTTTGTATTTTTAATCTCCAAGCGTAATTTTTTTGTTCCCAATTTTTGGGTCTAATGATTTTTAATTCTCCATGTTCTAGATTTATTGGATTTTAGTATTTTAAATTTTTTTTCTTTTTAAGATATTCAATTGAAAATTAAAATAGATGTAATCAGTTTTTTATTTTTATTTTCTTTATGGATTTAATTCATAAATCATGCTCAATATGCCTTTCGTAGACCGCCAAGTTAAAAAAACAGCGTGGCATCTCAAATTGATTTACATTGCCATCAATGCTGTATATGGTCTTCACAAGCAACTAACTGTTCTACGTAATGTTGGCCAGAAACTAATCAGGTAACTACTTATATATTTCCGTTATGGATTGAGATATGGTATTATAATCTAGCCTATACTATGCATGAGGCTATGGTGATCATGATCTAATCTGTTCTCTTGTGCAAAGAGCTTAATGACACTATTAATGGATTCAGTGATGATGGCTGGTCGATATTGAACTGTGACGATGCTCAAAATGTTGCAGTTGTTGTTAATTCATCCAAGAACTTGAGCACTGACACAAATACAGTTTTCTTCATTGGAGGTATTCTCTATGTGAAAGCGTCTATGCTACTCCAGATGATTCTTGATTATATTTCCTAATTTAATATTGACCCTTACAACTTAGTACTCTATTCATTTGTCTAAAAGCTTTATCAATGTAAAATGTTTCTTCTTCTTTCTGACTATCACCTAATTTAATTATTCAGTTCCCAAGTGTAAAAACTAACTAACTAGCACCTGACGGGATCTCGTGACAATCGTTTGTTTATTACTTTTTACACTTATAAGTTAATCAATAAGTTTTAAAATAAATAATTTCCCTTCTGGATTAAAGCTTGCAATAATTACTTCAACTTATTCTTATAGTAAGGCAAAAATTACTTTCAATGCAAGTAACTTTTTTCCATTTCGAAATAATTTAAAAATCACATCCAAAATTTGAACAAAAAGTTAAAAAGTAATATTTTTAGTTCCTTTTAAGCTTAGCCAAAGATACTCAAATTTCTCCATTGAATTAAGTACTTGAACCTGTTTTGCATAACCTTACGGATCCTTGACATTGGCATCTTTAATGTGTTTAGATTTCATTACAACTTAGGCTGGTCATTGTATAATTAGACTGGTGTGGCATTCACTACATTAATTAAGCTAAGAAATTTGAGGGCTATTAACCCGACATAAAGAACTATTGATGACTTGTGAGCATGATAAGTCCCTCTCATGCATTTTTTGCATTATCTCTGTTTTACTTGTTCTTATTTTTAGCATGAATTGAAGCAATGTTAATCTTTTCCCGTTGAGAAATTCTACCATCACATGATTTGAAACTTTTGTTTAAAACAACTCCATTTTTGAATTGTAATTAGAGTATTGTTGATGCACTCTTCAGTTTGATTTGTGATAAGAAAACATGTCATGTACGTTTTGCTTGCATTGATCCAGTTATTAAATGTTTGAAAGTTTATAAATTTTAGGGCAATGCTACATTGCCCAAGTTGGATGACAAAAGGGGATTGCCCAACAGCCACCCCTTCCAATAGGGGGATGCCAACTCACTTGGGCACTCCGCCTTTTGTAAGGCTACTTGGGCAAAGTAGCATTACTCTTAATTTTATTAGACCTTAATGATAAGTTAAATTACTCTTATTTGCTCTTTTTTTTTTTTTTTTTTTTTTTTAATAAAAAAAATCGAGTTGTGATTCGATTTGACCATTCTGTTTTCCGTTCAATAATACCAATTGATAATTTCCTTCAAACCGTACATAATTTGATTTGGCATATGGAAATGGTTTAATCATGGCCCTTTTGACTCTAAACCTCAAAAAGATTATTCAATTCAAGGAAGGAAAACTAATTAAGAAACCCCTTTAGTTTACTTAATTATGGTCCTTTATCAGTGATTATTTGCTTGGTCTAAGTGAAATTCAATTGGAACAAAAACTGATACAGGGGAAAGACATGTTTAGATATCCTCAAGTAAAATTGGAAAAAGAAGACTTTGTTTGATAGTTTGGTGAAATCATTGATAATTTGCTTTGATTTCAAGGTGAAAAGATAGCAAATATGTAATCAGTTTCTGGGGATAGTAGTTCTGGCTGGGTAGAGGAAACTGCACCATACATGCTGAAGAATACACCATTAAATATATGAAGCTTGAGTCATGAGATTGGGCAGTGTGATAGCAGTTGAAGTTTCTTGCTTAGACAAGGAATCCATCGGATGGAACAAATGTTAAGTGGTACTTTTTTTCTTCTCTTGTGCTAAAACTTCTGGGTTGTTTGAGCATATAAAGTTTTACATCTCTATACATACTTGTGTCTGATCAAATTCCTCTATTTTCCTTTTTTTTTCTTTGAATGTTTGTATCTGTATGGGGCTATATGCTTATTTTAATGACGAACAGAAACAGAGAGAAAGTTTTATGTAAATTCAACCCCAAATATGAATTTTGTTAAGCCTAGAATGATGGTTTTAATGACACTTTTACAAATTTACAGCCAAAATCTTATCATTCTATCAAAAATATTGGCTAAACTTGAACCAAACATATTGTTTTTCAGAAGATATACTTAAAGCATGGAAGTAAGACCCATCTTCTCAAAGGCATCCATGGTTAGGTTGTCTATGTAATTGCTCAAATTTGTTTTTATAATTTTTCTTTCTTGCTTTTAATATCTACTATTATTTATTAACAATTATTTCGTTCTTTCGCACTATAATAGTCACTTGGATAATACTATTTTGCCACCCTAGATGACTACTTCCTTGACATAATTTTGTCATTTTCTGTACACATTATCTATTTTACCCTTAGTCTTATATTTTAGTTATTTTCCGCATTTTACCCCTATAATATCCGCATTTTCTGCATGTTGTCTTATTTTACTAAATATAGTTATAAACAAGAGAGATAATTTTACTATACTATGAAGATGTTGCAGAGTTTTTAGCTGAAAATAAATGTTTGATTTTCATATAATTTTCTTAATAGTTTGCTTGTGTAATTAGTATAGAATTTTATGAATAAAGTCTTTCCCATTGTAATTCAGGAGACGTGAAATTATACAAATTTTATATTTAAAGGGTTTGAAGCCTCTGAATTGAAAAGTGAGTTTGATTACAGAAGTTTTGTAGAAATTTGAGTTAAATGTTTGAATTGCCAATGAATTTTGTGCTTAGGCTTTCATGGTGAAAGTGAAAATATTAGCAAAATTGAAGGGTTGTTGAAGGAATTTTGAGTACTTCCTGATCCTGTTTGAGATGGCTTGGGTGATTTTTAGAAGCATATGTAGATGTTTGGATTGGAGAAGGCTCTGAATCAGGCAAATTATTGTAGGATTTATAAAAGGATAGAGCCTCACACAAAGCTTGTTTTGCCAGATGAATACCAGTTTGAAGCCTCTTCTCCCACTATCCTTTAGAGATTGATTTAGAAACTGAGTGCCTTTCTTGACAATTTTAAAAGGGCGATTATTTGACTAATTTTGCCATATGAATATCAGTTTGAAGCTTGTTCCGACGTACTTTTACAGTGTTAGACGATTATTTGACTAATTTTAAAAGGAGAAAATGTTTTTAACCTTTTATTGATTAAAAAGGGTAAATTTCATAACTTAAGACTTTGTATTGGTGCCGTGGTTAATGTGAAATTTTTATTTCAGACTTGTAAGATGTAGCCTGCAAGACGAATATTATTTAACTGATTGTTTGAACTCTTGTCGATTTTGTTTCTTTATAATATAAATTTTTTGTTCTTTATATTTGTTTGTTGTTCTTTTAAGTTTTAAGTTAGCAATACGTTGCATAATATACTATTGGAGTTTATATTTACGTTGATTTTGGGGGGCCCAATTTAGGGAGTTCGCCTCGGGCCCCGAAAATCACAGGATCGGCCCTGATGGGAGCTATGGTATGTGTTTTCATAAAGGTGAAGATGGTGGTATGTTGGACCGGATTTGGTGGGCCTAGGTTCATTTTGAGCTCGGGTTAACGGTCCATGATATTAAATTGGGCTTAATATTTGGGTTATATTATTTGTCGGGCTAGGCTAAAAGAGCTGGGGCAGTGGGTTTGTTATCTGTTTGGTTCATTTGCAACTCTTGCACTTTGCCATTGTAGACATTTCATGGCGACATTAGACCTTTAAATGTACAACCTCAGGTATTTATATCCCAATTTTTCATTCCTTTTTTTCCTTCTATGTGAACTGATGATTTTATGGAATTTGAGATCTTCACTTTTTTCCTGGTTTATTTTCCACTAGTCATCTGCAATATTGGCAGAACTCTTGGGCATTTTTTATTCAAAGAATTCAACTCAGTCTGTTTCAAATTATTCTAATACTGCAGATGGGAAAAATGTCGTGTCACCATGCAACTTACTGAAGGTATTTTTTGCAATCACTTTTTTTATCTATGTTTTCCCGTGACTCAAATTAGATTACATTTTGGTTCTATCAACTTGTTGAGTAACAATCAGTCCATGGAGGACGAGAATCCCATAAGACTGGTTCCTGATATGGTCTTTGAAACTTAGACAGGTGGAAAAAGTTTACAGAAAACCAAATGAATTAATGCAAATGGGAGTTAGGGGTCACAAACCGAAGCAAACAAAAAAATGAAGTCAGAGGATTCTAAGTGCAAGTTGGGGACTGTTTCCTCAATCAAGGTTAGTTCTCTGTTCCATTTACTTCCTTATTACCATTATGAAAATGGCAACCATTATATTGACACTAGAAACAAGAGAGGTCCACATTACAGTCACTACATTCATTCCATTGAACAAGAAACCAACCATACATTTGCATGGGTTTTGCCTGCCTTCTTTGTCCTTACCTTTCTAATATATGCATATGTACATACATTTAGAGTAAGTAGTGGGGATATGATTGAGACCATGGTGTGCCTTTAAAGCATGCGGAACAATTTAGTTTGTTGGTCTGTTTCTCTTCCAAAGAAGGATTCTCCGCGGCTCATTAGATATTATTTTGATAAACCGACAGATGTTTTATATGAGCAGCTATTAGTTGCTAGCTCAAAAGAAAAAGGCTCACACTGTGTGGATGATGAGTTTTTGGTTGTTGATACATTTTAAATTTGTATCAAATTGCAGAATTTAGGATTGGAGACAGTTGGAGTTAAATTGAAAGAAAATGGAGCAATAGAGGTATTATCTTTGTTTGGCTGATTTTTTTCTCCTTACCTACCTCTACACATGATAAATAATAGAGTGTTTAACTTTCGGTTCTTTTATTTCCTCAGGTTGATGAATATTCTCAGACATCTGTTCCATCGATTTGGGCAGTTGGAGATGTTACTGATGGAATAAATTTGACCCCAGTTGCTTTGATGGAAGGAGGGGCATTGGCAAAAACTCTTTTTGCAAATAAACCAACAAAACCGGAATACAGGTGCTCTTCCTACCATGATGAACTTTTTTATTGACTTAAAATTGTGAGATAAATCAGCAAACCTCAAGAACCTTACACAAGAACATTTAGTATATGGTGGGAAAGATGCTCAATCATCCTATTATTGCAGTTACTAAATCTGAATGTAATGGAAGAGCACTAGCTTTCTTCTTACCATATAGCTTTCTTGTCTTATTCAGGGCTCTGCAGTTTTTTCTCAACACACTACCATGAAACGCTAATATCGCCTTATAAATAACACAATCCGTGCATCGCACAGTTAAAAACTAATAATAATAATAATAATAATAATAATAAAAACATATATTTAGAATTATACCTTAATCAATAGCTGGTTTCTTGATTGGATCTGATTCAATAGCTTTCTACATTTAATTTACAAATTTGGCGCTCCCAATCTTCATATCTTATACGGTTTCTTCAAAGTATAGACTACACGTGTGGAAACCTTTCAATCAAATCAAGAATGAATTCCAGATTCGACATGCTAAGAAAACAAGAAAAAAAATATCTCTTTTCTTTTAATCAAAAGCAGCGCCTAAGTTTTTTAGTATCATTTGGGGCACTTCCTTTATCTATTTATATAGATTAAGTCTCTATTGGATAGAGATTAAAATTAGATTTTCAATAAATTTTGATAAAAATTGATAAAATATTTGATTGAAAAGTTGCGTGTCACATAAAATGTCTAGTTAAAATGAATTGTTAACTTTAATTTAGATTAAAATTTAAATTTGAATTTATACCAAATAATGGCTAAATTGATTCAAAACAATCTCAAGTCTAATTAGGCTAGAAATTATTTAATTTCAAGTGTAGTCCCTGAATTCTAGTTACAATTAAGTTCAAAACTTTCATATCAATGGTGATTGAATCCAAAATTTTATATAGCTACCACATTGACTTATTCGGACATATATTTTTGAAGCTCTAATAATTAAATTATGTCTAGTCGATCCTAGACTACACAATGTAATTATTAACGTGTGCCATTTCCACTAAGTGCAAAAGACTGCAATATAAGAATATATAAAATAGTAGAAATTAAAATATATCTACAACATTTTTCTCTGTTCTATTGTGTATGTATGTATGTATGTATGTATATATAAGGAATTGAACATACTCAATTTCGCCGAAGAAAGCAAATTACATATACCAAACCGAATATCCGCATGATGTTTTATAATCCTATAGATATCCGACTTCATCCCTAATTCAGGTTCAGGCAATCTAATGGTCAAACACACACAAAATATTTTTGAAAATAAGAAATTTTATTGATATTGAAGATAATAGTACAATTTGAAATTTTTGAAAGATAGATAGAATTACAAGATTAATTATAAACTTTCTTGAAGGTGAATATCTCCCGCTATTTCACACTTGAAGAGTTTCATTGCCTGCTGCCACATTTATAGCTGAAACTCCGGACTTGAAACCTTCTTGAATTGAGTTGAGGAATCTTGAAAAGTTTATCCATCATGTTTGATTTGAAAAGTCTATTCGCCACTAGTCTTCTTTTTTGAAAATTATTGTCATTCCTTCTCGGCTTTTGAAAATTATGACACCTCTTTATTAAAGTAACTTTAATAAAGTTATATGTCATTTTTTGACTGTCGGCAAGGCTGACAAGAATAATATGTTTGCTAGCAAACACATTTGAAATAACATATCTTTTGATTTTTGAACCGGTAATTTCTAAGATTTTCAAGAAAACTGGGTCCATGTAGCCATTTTGAAGGATAATTTCTTTGAGTGTCTTCATCAATTAAGTCATCAATATTATATCCAAAGCACATGTCTTCGTTACTTTGTTCATAATCTTCTGACTCTGAAGAAGAATATTTTGAACTTGACTTCTTTGAGGAGGTCTTAGGAAGGACTGCAATTTTGTCTGAAACAATTTGAAGTTCTTCTGGGGTAGAATATTTATTGAACATTGCTAAGATCCTTGATTTTTCAGCAAGAAAATCGTTCTTTTTGTCAAATTCTTTCTGAGATAATTTTGGAATGCCGAAATTTCTCTGTTCTTGAATCCACGAATTTATTGCTTTAGGACAACAATTTGTTTCATGGAATTTTGACCACCATTTAATTTTGAAATGTCTAACAATTCTTTTGACATTGTATTCTTTGAATTCGGGAGGATTTTGATTTTGAATTAAGTGGAAATCCCAACAGAAGATCCACGAAACTTTGAGATTTAGTGCAAACTGGAACAAAAGATTTCTTGAGACTTTAAAAATGTTTTTGCCTCTTGTTTGAAGTGTTCAGAATTTTGACGAGTAAAACTTGGTAAAATTGTTTCATCAAGTCCAAAGAATTCGAACCAATTTTGATAGGAAATTTTGATGAAAAGGTATAAACCGTGGATGTGTCACTGGTCTATAAAAGAAAACATTGAACCATGTCTCTTTATACTCCAAATAATTGAATTTCGACTCGAATGAATCAGTTTTTGAAATATTCATTCGTTTTTCTTCCCAAGGGTGTAGTCCCCAGTCTTCATAAGATCATACCCTTTGGATAGAAATTTTTGAAAAATCAATGTAATTTGAATTTTTATTAGTTGGAGTGTGAGTAATAATGGCTGATCCAGTTTGATAAGGATAGCTTCATAATACTCACGTGATTTTTTTGATATTGGTTAGAAGAAAATGGACATATAGGGGAAATAAATCTTGAAGATGTTCTTCAAGGAAAGAATATCTTCGAGCCCAAGATGTTTCCATTTCAAAAACGGGCAAATGAATTGATTTTGTAAAATAGGCAAAGGCTTTTGGAGGGTTTACATCTGGAAGTTTACCAGATCCAATTGGAAGAGCTTTTCTGTAATTTGAGGGTTTGTTTGAGTGGGTTTTTGAAACAAGAGTGATATTTTGAGAACTAGAGGATGTTTATTTTGATCATCTATGAGTTTTTGACTGTAATCATCTATAGTATTGAGAGGGATTTGAACCTTTTTCTTGTTCTTCTTCTTTGAAGAACTCATTTCTCACTCACTTGGTTATGCAGAAACTCTCTAGTAAGGTCAATAATAGATAGGCATGGGATGCTTTTGATTGCTTTTTTACCTTTTGAACTGCAATAGTACACTCGTGACTCCACGAGTCATGGTGTTTTTTTAATCTTTGAAAAGGGGGCACGTAGGATTCGCATATCTTTAATAAAATCTCCTACATAATTGATGCATCATAAGAATCTTTGAAGGGTGTTCTTATCTAAGATTTTATCCGAAAATTTGTCGGTAAAATATAAACTTCTTTGAATTGGTGTAAGTGTTCCTAAATGAATGGCATGACCAAGGAACCTTATCTTAGTTTGACACATGACTACCTTCTTAGCAGAAACTACAAGTCCATTTTGTTTGACAACATGTATGAATGTATGCAAATGTTTGAAATGTTGTTCTAAACTTTCAGAAAAGATTAAAATATCATCAATGTAAACAATGATAAAATTTTGAAAATGATTGAAAATATCATTCATAATTTTTTGAAATTCTGAAGGAGCATTTTTTAGGCTGAATGGCATAATGTTCCATTCATATTGACCAAAAGGAACATTGAAAGCAGTTTTGTATCTATCTTCTTCTTTAATTTGAATATGCCAGAATCCTAACTTCATATCAAATTTTGAGAAGATAACAACTTTGAATAATCTATTCAATAGATCTTTCTTTTGAGGTAATAGATATCTTATCCATTGAAGGGCTGAATTGAGAGGTTTATAATTGATAACCAATCGTGGAACACCTCTTTTAATTTCTGCAGAATTATTGACATAAAAGGCAGAACAACTCCAAGGCGACTTACTTGGTCTTATAAGCCTTTTATCAAGAAGATCTTGAATCTCCTTAGTACAATGATCAAGGAGTTCTTTGTTCATTTGAATTGATTGAGATTTTGTAGGAATATTTGACTCATGAAAATCTTAAGTATAAGGAAGAGAAACAACATGTTTCTTTCTATCCCAAAATGCATTTGGAATAGTAGAACATATTTCATTCTCTATGCGTTTTTGAAAATCGGATTATTTTTTTCAATAATTGAAGATTCTTGTAGTCTTTCTTCAATTCTTTGAAATTTAATTTCTTCTTTAAGAAATTGAATATGATTTTTCTTAAAATTAATATTATTAACCATTTTTTGAAATAGAGGCTTCTTTTAATACATTAACATCTTTAAAAGAATGAGGATTTGTAAATTTGAAAATAATTTCTTGTCCAAAAATATTTGTAGTTAATCCTTTTGAATCAGCTTTAAAAGGATAAATTTGAACAATAAAAGGAGTGCCAAGAATCACTTCTTGATCTAAATCTTTTACTAAATAAAAAATATTTTTGAAACAAATATTTGAATTACAAACATGAGCTTTTGAAAGTTTATATTGAATATTGAGTTTTTTTGCCACTAGCTCCATAAAATCGCTCGGTGGTTTTTTTGAAATATTTTGTAGGGATTAATCCTTCCCTAATGCAATTTTGATCAGCACCAGAATCAATTAAAACTTTAGTATGAATTTTGAATTCTTTGTTGACTACAATAGTCATATTGCAATACCATTTTTGAAGTTGAATTCTGCTAATAACATTGACCTTTTCATCCTCGGTATAAGGATGATGGGAAGATTTTGACCGATCAGATTTGGAACTCAAGTTAGATTGATGAGATTTTGAATCGAAATTTGAATGATATGCATGAGAAGTTTCATCATCTAATGGGAAGGATAAAGCTTTCTCAAGATCTTTGATTTGAAGATGAACAACTTCCATCTTAACATCTTTCATTTGTTTTTCAAGATTAGAAATTTGAGTTTTTATAACATTAATTTTTTATCTTAAATCAAACTAGATGTTTTGGATTTTTCATATTGAAATTGTTTCATAGTATCTTGAATATTGAAAAAGACTTAAGAGTTGAGGTTGAAGGTAAAATAATATTGAACTTATTTTTTAATTTTTGATCAATAATTTCTTCTTTAGTAAGAACATTTATGGTTTTACAACCACAAACTTCTTTACTTTGAAAAGAAGAAGAGAATGATTTTGAACTATTTTCAAAATCAGAATCTTCTTGATTTTGATAAATTTGTTCAATTTCAGAGTTTGAGGAATCATTATCAGAATCAGAATTAATAAGATTGAGAAGTTCAAGTTTAGTATCTTCATCACATTGAAGATTATTAATCTTTCCCTTCAGAGGACATTTGTTTGAATAATGACCAAACTTGTTACATTTCCAACATGTAACATTTGAGGTTCTTTTCTTTGAAAAGTTTTTAGAAGGATATTTTTGACAAGATCTCTTTCTCAAATGAGAAGGAACATTCTTCTTTTTTGATCTGAAAGGAGGAATGATTTTCTCAAATTCATATTGTTCACAAAATGATCTAAGTTCTTTATGACTATCAGATCTTTCTAAATTAATGCGAGTTGAAATTTTCAAGTGATCCTTTGCCATTAACAAAATCCCAAATTTCCATAATATGAAATAGTAGGCCATTATGAAGTTAAAAAACCAAATAATTTGTACTAATGAAAATAAATTCTGGGCCAGTCCTCTTAATAGGAATATGGGCCAACACATAGGAAATTCTGAGGCCCAACAAAAATTAACCATTCAGCCCAATTATTTAAACCCCTATTCTGCTTTGCCCATAAGCAAATTGTCTAAAGCAAAATCCACACGCACAAAAATGCAGTCACTGCAGGAGAAGGCATCGGAGTGGAGTGGGGTGAATCAAAATGATGTTTTTGCCATTGATCAAACCAATCTCTACCAGAAATTGGGCCTTCAAACCTTCATAAACCTCTCCACCAATTTCTACAACAGGTTTCTTAATTGCTCTTTTATTTTTCCATTAAATATTGAAATTTGCTATTTGAATGGCAAGGGCTTCGAAATACATATCCTCTGCATTTTTTTATATGGGATTTTGAAGAGCGGTATCTAAATTCCATTTTACTTCTCAGTTTCAAGAAGGAAAATCTTGGATATTTAACTATTTCTCTTAGTAAATTATGGGCATATGATCCATTTATTTATGAATTTTGCGATTTTTAACTAGATAACAATCTGAATGACTATTGGGTTTTTTTTTCCCAACTGAATTCATGGATTGGACCATGTTGGAGCCGTAAATTGGATGAGAGGAAATACCTTCACTATGCGCACGATCTGGGTCGATGAACTCGATAGATTCATCAATTATTTGGCAGCTTTTTTTTGTTATTCTCTCCATCAGTATCTGGTTGTGTGAACCGACTGGTGGTGGTCCGCGATGGTAAGTGTGGCCAGAAGGGGTGTTGTGCTGCCCTTAGTGTTCGTGAATTGCTGTTGGTGGTGGAACAGGATCTGGATTGGGTTCACTGCTATTGGAACACTTGTATGTGGACTAGGGGAAAAAATAAAGCTCGGATTCACCATCTATCCTTCATTCTTTGGAGGCTGATCTCTATGATTTTTTGGGGTAGAACGAACTCTCGAGAAAAAATAATCTTTTTGGTGACTTTTTGGTACGTGGTAAAACATGGTTAACATACCGGTTCCTACAGACAGCACCAATGATGATGCCAAAATTCGTACCTGGGCCAACCCGAGCCAGATGGAAAAGCTCTGCCAGATCCGATCTCCAATACCTGAAATAAAGGCGTCGAGGTGTGTCCTCGTCGCCCCTCCGATGCTTAAGTCAGATAGAGAATTATGAAAAATTGTATATTGAGATATTATGTAAAAGACATACCTTAATAATGAGGCTAGGTTATGTATTTATAGATGTTGGAGGGGGAGTCCTGGAATGACTTAACTTCATGTAGGTCTAGTTATTTTAGGTGTTTGTGTTGTGTAGGGATTGCACAATTGGAGTTAGAGCAAAGTTCGTATGAAGTAGGAGTTTGTACCTAAAAAGGACTGACATGACTTTATGTTGGGCCTCGAACTCGAGCTCGACTCTACGTTACGAAATGGCCCAATATGGAGGCCCAAGGTCGGGCCCAATAGGTCAGGTTTGGGCCTATCGATATTTTTCCGCATCACAGGCCCCCGTGCATCCAGGTCGCAGCTAAAAGTTACATGCTTGAGCTACGCGGTGAGATGCAGAGAGGTGCAACAAGCTTAAGTCTTTGTGCGATTTGCAATTTGTATGTAGCTTGAGCTCGTTACTTGGTCAATTTTTGGCTAAGACACGGGTTAAAAACATGTCTTTATACAATCTGAAGTCTTGCACAGTGGGACAATTGAGGTTCATAAGAATTTGTGAATAATGTTCTTGAATATCTATAGATGTTCCTACGAAATGTTTGATAATATTGTAGACTAAGCTTGCAAAACTATCATTAGTTCCATCACTTTTGATAGAAGCTGCAATATTATCTCTGTCTTGAGCAGTGAGGTAATTGAACCACCAATTCTTGAGTTGTCTGGCAAAACCAAGGACAAGATTATTTGTTGACTCGTGCCTACTACTTCCGTTAGTAATGTAGGCATCGAAACAAATACCCATTTTTTCTAAGAGTTGAATGATTTGATATTCAGATAATCCATCAAGATTCCATTCTATAATGGAGTCTCCGTCGTATATGAATTGTTTTTTGTCTTTCTCCTCAAAGAGCAAATCAGGAGGAGTATGCCGAGGATGATAAGCATGAATTTTTTAGTATGGGACCTTTTGTCCTCGAAGTCTATTGACTTGTAGATCAGTTTCTTCAACAAATTGAGATTCTATTTCATCAATAGTATTAATATTATTTGAAGATGAAGATAATTTTGATAACTGAGATGCAAGTTCTTTGAGAACACTTTCTTTTGTATCAAGTTTTTTGGGAACCACTTCATGGAAATGGCATAAAGAAAGCATAGGCTTTTCTGATTTCTTCTTTTTACCTTTCTCCATTTTTGAAGGTTCATGATCAGAATTGATTTCAATTCTATTGAGTTGAGAACACATAGATTGAAGAACAATATTAGTATAATTGTTTTGAGATTGAATATTTTTTATATCTTTTGCATTAACAAAAGATTCATCAGGACGCTCAGTCTTTTAGAAAGGAGAAGCAAGTATTTCTGTGTTTCCATGGGAAACAACAATTTCTTGCAAAGGAGGATGAGAAGATTGAATAGTTTCACCTGAAGGTGTTTTCCAGGTTTTCTTTGAAGTAGTGTTTTGAATAGTTTTTGTTTTGACTTTCTTAGGCATTTTTTTGAAAACTTTGAAATAAGTCCATTCATAGAAACTAATATCTTCTTGAAATTTATCAAATTCTTCCCAGTAAGATTCTATTTGTTCTTTTGAAAAAGATTTTTTTGATAAGATGTCTAAATTTTTTGACTTCTGGAGTTTGATCAGTCTTGAACTCATTTCTTCTATCAATTTTAGAAGAATAGAATAAATGACATTACATTACTGATCAAGTCTCTCGGATTGAGGATGAGGAACCATATCTGATAAAGTAGGAGAAGTATGAGGTTCTATTTCTTCTTCTTTATCAAATGCTTTAGTTTGACAAAAATGTTTTGGAATTTTTGGATTAAAATCGACTCCCTTTAAAGAGGAGGTTGAAAATCTAGCTAATTGAAAAGAATTTGTCCTAGATCTATTATCAGATCTAGATGAATAAGATTTTTGAAAAGTATTTGAAGATGAAGGTTTATCAAAGATAACTTTGACATTACCATCGACAAAATAAATTATTTGCTCTAGATTTTTCCTTACAAGAGTTGGAACGGGATTTTGTGCATTTTCAAAATCCCATTCTAATCCTCTTTCTTGAAGATTCCAAGGAATACGTTTGGGAATCATAATATTTGAATGAAGTGGATTAACTTCAACCAAAAGACTTTCATCTCTTGGAGAAGATCTGAGAGCTCGAATATTGAGTTGAGTATTCAAAAGCTTATAATATACTCGATATATTAAAGCAAAAGCTCTTGAGCGATCATCAACATCAAAATTTTTAGTTTGAATTCTAAGATTAAGAGCATTAAGAATAGCTCCATCTTGAAGACTAATTGAAAAATTTGGATAACAATTTGAAAATATTGGACCACTTTCGAGATTAGACTCGAGCATGGACAGTAAAGAATGTTCAAACCTTAAAAAGTCTCTTATCTCTTAAGGTTATAAGAACAAGAATGTCTAGACCAAGTCTAAACAAAGGTTTAACTGCAATTTGAACAAGTCCAACATGAAGATATTGAAATTTCTTCATGTGAGCTTGTATAGCTTCTTTTGAAAGTAGATTGATAGAAACAATTTGATTTTTGACAGGAATAGTTTGCTCCAAAGTTTTGATAACATAATTTTGAGTAAAATCAAACTTTCCTATCTCATAGATAGAACTTTTATCTACCTTAGGGATAATCCAATTTTGAAGTTTTTGTTCTATTTGAGCTATTTGAAGTTCTTTTGAATTAAAATCATTTGATGCAGATGCAAATGCATGATTATCTTGATCAACTTCTTCATTATTATCTTGAAAATAGTTTGACATATTATCTCCTTCTTTTGAACTACCACCTTTACTAAACCAATTAGACATAAAAGACATAATTGAATGCTATGAAAAGAAGCAATAATCTTTCCATTGTAGACACAATGCTACAAGTTAGACCGACGCTTTACCAAAGCCTGCAAAGGGGACCATCTAAATGCCTACCCCGGCTCACACGGGCTGACCAAACCTCTATTCAGCAGACTCCAATTATCGGAATTGAGCATAAATGATCGTGCTACCTCTCTAATTATTTTCACTAACTTAAGTTATATTTTGCTCAATGGTCCAATGAACCAATTCACAAATATCGAAGATTAGCCATCACTAAATACTAAGCTTAGATTTATAACCGCTCAATAAAAAGTAATTAAGTAGTCACTTGACTCATTTTTCGATGATAGTTCCCAACATGATTTATGTTTTTTACTTTACTCGTTCTCAAACTCCCAAAATATTGAGATATTTAATCAATTAAATTGATCTCATCCATTGGTAAATCAAAAAATCATTAAACTCATGAAATTATATATATAACATTGTCAATATATTTAGAGAAATACTTGATGATCGAGTGAAATTTAATTTTTTGCATGATCGTATTATAGAATCAGATTCGACACGTGGTCTATTCAATGCACGTCAAGTGTACTAGTATGAATATTAAATCATTTCTACTATAACGACAAATCTCACACCCAAATGGTTAAATAGTCAATGCTACAACTTTTCTATACTATGTCAATCATCATATATTGATTGTGAACAATTTTATCCATGATCAAAATAAAACTTGTGTCACATTGTGCTTCTCGACGCAAGCACTTGACCTGAATTATCACAAGGAAATATTGCACATTTTATTCGCACATTCAATAAATAAATAAATGCAATAATAATGAAAAAAAACCATAATATATTTGTCATAAAATTATCATTTGATTATTGTAAATTGTACCATATGGACATTGATAATTGTATTTTAGACAATTATATGGGCCGTTAAATGTAATTAATTATCATTATTCTTGATGACTTATGGCTTAATTTCTTTTAAATTTTGTTTTTTAGGTAAAACTTGAGAAAAATTGGGTAAATTGGAAGAAATGAATGAAAAAGCGCTAAAACGAAAGAAATTCAAAGTTCAGAGACCAAATTGTAAATATTCAATAGTTTATTTGAATCATAAAACTATGATTAAAGAACACGTATAATCAATTGGATACAATTGGAGGTAAAAATTAGTGAAATATAGTTAAATTATTTTCACAAACCAATTTTCAGCTGAAAAAAAATTATGATTCGAATTTTCAACCTCACAATGAGACTCATTTTTAGCGTAGCCAACATTCAAATTGGAGAAATTCTATTTCTAGAAGAATTGTTAGGAATAATATTTATCACGTGTGCAATCATATAAATAATATAAAATTTAATGCATTTTATTCATTTGAGTTCGGATTACGAATATATTCGGGTCGTGATTAGAATAGAGTTAATTTATCTTATAAAAGGAAGTTAAATATACTAGTTTTATCGATTGTCAAGAATGCATGAATATGATTAAACTACATAATTGAGAATTGAAATTGATAGCAATAGGCAGATTCAAATTCCAATACAATCATCCATAATTTGATAGAAAAAGACTTTTTATTACTATTTGGACAAAACCCGTAAGCGTACGAAATCATTGTACAAGTAATAAGATTTGTTAGTTAAGATTATCGTTCCCGCGAGGAATAAGATCTAATTTGTAGTTCGAAAGCTACAATTAAACTCGAAGTGTTGTGATATCAAAATAGATTATTTGTATGTAATCTATATTAATCCTAAGCTTAAAAAAAGTAAGTAATTATTTAATATGTGAATGTTTGTATAGGAATTTTGAATCATCCTATTGCTATTTAATTCGATTATTAATTCTCAATCTAGTAAATTCATTCATTCAAGACAATCGATAAT